>ML777404.1:1522426-1562376 GCA_009831015.1 Picea engelmannii | reverse complement strand
TGAGAAGGGGGGGGGGGGTGAATCAGTTGTCACTGTGCTTAAAAAATTATTCTTATTTTAAACTCTTTGTAGAGCACTTAAATACAATCAAAGTAATGCAAGGAAGTAAGCAATAGAACATTCAACATCATTCACACATATGAGATACACAGAGACAGATATTTCCTGAGGAAACCCATTAAGGGTAAAAACCTCTTCTTCTTTATATGATAAGTATTCTTTACATTCTGTACATTATCATACTTATGAGAACCAACTCATAATGAGGCTACAACCTTTGTTTTGTAAGCTGCAACTTGCTGAGAGCACCAACTCTCTGTTTTCTCTAGCACTTACTAGAAGGAAGCACCAACTCCCTGGTTTCTCTAGCACCCACTAGAAGGAAGCACCAACTCCCTCAGTGTTCTAGCACCAACTGGATGGAAGCACCAACTTCCAGTCACACAAGCAACAACCTGTATAACAGAGAACAACAGTTCTCCCTTGCACCACCCTGGTTTCTCTAGCTGCAACCAAATGGAAGCTACAACTCCTTGTGTTCAAGAACCCACTTGAACCTCTGAGGAAAATAGTCCTCCCTAGTGCCTCCCAACCACCCTGAAATATAAAGTTTGTTATATATAAATTTATCACAGTGATACAATATTTATCATTGGCTTATTAGGCTTATCACTATTCTGCTATGCTGCTCTGTTCTCCTATATCTGTGTCTCTCTGTCTGCATCTTCTTGTGATTTTTGATCTTCTGTTTTTCTCTACAAGAGTACCTCAGCCTTCCTTTAGTGTCCCACTGTCTTGCTTCACACATGCCTTGCGCTTTCTGTGCTTCTGCCTTTTCTACTCTGTGAGCAATGTGCATTCCATGCCCCATTCCTTTTCTCTGTATTTTTAGCTGTTGCACACTCCTCCTTCTACACTCTTGAATTCCCCTCAACAACAACAACGCCCATCTCTTCTTTGTTCAACATACTTATAGTCTCTGTGCACCTTGTGCATGCTATCTCGCCATGCTTCTGCATGCTCTCCCCATGTTGAGTGCTCTGCTTGATCATCATTGCAACTCTTTAGCTTCTCTAGCAGTTAAACCCATGCGTCCATCATCACTGGGTGTTATGCCAGGATTCCTTCGCCTCTCTAGCAGTCGAGACTCTTCATCTTCTCTGTTACAGTCACTCTCAACCTCTCTGTTGCAGTTACAGGCTTCAACACTCTTCCATCTGTCAATCACCTCTATGACCAGTCTTCATTCCACTGGCAGATTGCTTGAGACTCTTCAGCTCCTCTCGCACTTACATAGAAGTATCTTTGAGTCCGCTGGCAGAAACCATCAGTGGTTTCTAGTAGTTACAGTGTGAACCTTGAAATGGAGCCTAGCTATGCTAGCTCCTTCCACTTACGTGACCACCGGCAGTGACCACTGGCTACCTTGACATTTCATCATTTCGGCATTCAACATTTTGACTTTCCTGTGGTAAAGAGTTACCTCGACGCTCCATGTCACAATCTCCGAAACTCCGAAAAAGGAGCTTAGCTGGACTAGCTTTGATCATTTCGGCATTTCACATTTCGCTATTTCTCAATTTCGCATGTCGCGAACTCCTGTTGCGAGTCACTTTGACTCTTCCAACTCCCAACCCCCAAAACTCCGAAAAGGGAGCTTATCTCTTCGAGATCTTCTCTACAGCTCTTTGACGATGTGACCACCGGCTGTGACCACAGCCTTATTCAAAACTGCATTTCACAATTTCACATTTCATCACTTCAGGACTCCTATGATGAAGAGTCTCGGGTCTTGATTCCTCCATCTCTTGATATCCAAAATTGTCCTCCTGCTTTTGGGATTTCGACGTTTCACATTTCGCGATTCTAGGACTTCTGATGATGAAGAGTCTTGACTCTTCCAACTTTCGGTATCCGAAATTGTCCTCCTTCTTCCGGGATTTCGACGTTTCGCATTTCGCGATTCTAGGACTCTTGATGATGAAGAGTCTTGACTCTTCCAACTCCCGGTATCTGAAACTCCGAAATGGAGTTATTTCCCAGTCTGCGAAACTCTTTGTTTATGTGCCTATTTCGAGATTTCGGCATTTCGCATTTCGCCGTTTCGGCATTTCGACACTCCTGTGGTGAAGTATTTTGACACTTCAACTCCCGGTATCCATAACTCCGAAATGGATTTATTTCCCGGTCTGCAAAACTCTTGTTGATGTGCCTCTTTCAGGATTTCGGGATTCTGGATTTCGCAACTCCAAGACTCCTATGTTGAAGAGTCTTGACTCTTGACTTCACAATTTCCCGGTATCTGAAACTCCGAAATGGAGTCGGATCAATGTATTCCGGTGTTTCACATTTCGTCGTTTCGGCATTCTTGTCGTGAGTTTCTTCCTTTACTCCTCCAATGCTTGATATTTGAAACTCTGAAATAGAGTTTACGCTTCTGATCTTTCCATGCAATTATCCCTACGCTATTGATCTTCCTTGCATGCCTGTTTTCCATCAAATAAACAAGCACACTCTTGCACTCTTCGTGTGACTCTGTGCTAATCCTCTTGAGCTTACGTTGTCCTTGTTTCACCATCACTGCATACTCTGATCTTGCCATCAATGACAAGCACACCTGCTTGAAAGCATGCTAACAATATCCCCCTTTGGCATTGATGGCAACCGTGAATGACTGCACTAATTTGTTTGGACCTCCAACTAGAGCATCTAGTCTGGACCACTCCTTTTCCTCCCCCTTTTACATCAATGTCAAAGAAAACATGCTCCCCCTGAGCTATTGTAGTATTTTTAGGAGGTATCAGATATTTAATCAATACAAAAACTCCCCCTAACAGGATGGACTCTCTTAGGTGTGAGACGGGATAACACCCAGCTTCTGTCAGAGATATTCAAATGGTGTCTTGGCTAGGGGTTTAGTAAAGATGTCTACAACTTGTTCTATGGTTGGAATGTAATGGACCTAAACAACTTGATTGATGACCTTCTCTCTCAGAAAATGGTATTTTATGGGAATATGCTTGGTCTTGGAGTGGAATACAGGATTCTTAGACACATTGATGGCACTAGTGTTATCACAATGAATTGGGATCGGTGCAGCGTATTTTACCTCCAATTCTGCAAGTGTCTGAATCATCCATAATACCTAAGTGCAATAGGTAGCAACAGTAATATACTCTGCCTCTATAGTTGATAAATAAATAGAACCTTGCTTTTTACTAAGACATGCTACTAATGAGTCACCCAAGAAGAATGCTCCTCCACTGGTGCTTTTTCTCTTATCAACACAATTTGCCCAATCTGCATCTAAATAGGCAGTTAACTGAAAATTCTGATTTCTGGGATACCACAGACCATAAGTCATTATTTCTTTCAAATACCTGAATATCCTTTTGACAGCTTGCAAATGACTCTATTTAGGTGCAGACTGATATCTTCCTACCATTCCACTAGCATGCATTATGTCTGGGAAAGATGTTGTGATGTATAGCAGGTTGCCTATCATTGACCTATATGAACTTTGATCAACATCAGGTGAGTCATCATCCTTTCTTAATTTGCATCCAGTAACCATAGGTGTACCCACAGGTTTAGAATCTTCCATTTGAAACCTTTTCAACATTTATCTTAGATATTTTTCTTGAGAAATGAACATCCCTTCAGACCTCTGAGTAATTTGCAGACCAAGAAAAAATGACAGTTCACTTATCATAGACATTTCAAACTCAGACTCCATGGCAGAAGCAAACCATTGGACCAATGAATCCTTATTACACCCGAAGATGATGTCATCTACATAGACCAATATGATGAGCAAATCATTATCCTCTATTTTGATATATAGATTGTTGTCAATTGTTCCTCTCTTGAACCCTTTGTCTTTGAGATACATATCCATTCTGTGATACTAGGCACGAGGGGATTGTTTTAACCCATATAAAGATTTCTTCAACTTGCATACTAAGTCAGGGTTATCAGACAGTTCAAAACCCTCTAGTTGTTCCATATAGACTTCTTCATTTAAATCTCCATTTAGAAAAGCTGACTTGACATCCATTTGATAGAATTTAAACTTTTTATGACAAGCATATGCAAGAAATATTCGAATAGCTTCTAATCTTGCTATGGGCGCAAATGTTTCATCAAAATCCAGTCCTTCTATTTGAGCATAGCCTTTACAGACCAATCTTGCTTTATTATTGACAACTTGTCCCTGCTCATTCAACTTATTCTTAAAGATCCATTTGGAACCAATGATATTTTTACCTTCAGGTCTATGAACCATCTCCCACATATTGTTTTTCTCAATCTGATCAAGTTCATCATTCATTGCTTTAACCCAATGGTCATCTTTGCTAGTTTCATTAAAATTCTTGGGTTCCAGCAAGGATATGAAAGCTATATGTGATTGTTCGGTGTCTTTGATTATCTTTCTCCTGGTTTGTACACCTTTGTCTCTTTCACCAATTATCTAACTTGCAGGATGATTCTTTTGAGTGATTTTGGAGGAGGAATTTGAAGTTGTCTGCTGATTTGAATCTGTCTGAGTATCTGTGTCTTCATCTGATTCAGAGTCTTCGTTTTCTGATTCTTGGACCTGTTCATCTTCAACTTTAGCTATGTCCTCTGTAAACGACTCATTATTGTACACCTCTTTTGATAGTATTCCTTCATCAACTTTTATGTCAATACTGTCAACCATTTTATGTAGCCTCTTATTATAGCATTTGTATCCTTTATTGTTTGTAGCATACTCCAAGAAGGTACCTTCATCAGCCCTGTCATCATATTTGCCAAGGTTCTCATCATTATTCTTTATGTAACATTTACTCTAAAAGACTTTGAAGTGTTTGATTGAAGCAGGTCTTCCATACCACAAATCATAAGGTGTCTTGTCACTTTGTGGTCTGAGGTGGGCTTTGTTAAGAACATGGACTGTTGTGTGTATTTCTTCTACCCAGTAGGCTTGACCAATGTTCTTCTCATTCATCATTGACCTGGCCATTTGCTGCACTGTTCTGTTTTGCCTCTCAACTACTCCATTTTGTTGAGGAGTTCTTGGGATTGTGTATTCTCTCTTGATCCCATGCTTATCATATAATTCCTTGTAATCACTTGACATAAATTCTCCTCCTCTGTTTGATCTTATTGCCTTCAATATCTTGCATGTTTTATTCTCAGTTAAAGATTTAAATATTTTAAACTTCTCAAATGCTTTAGCTTTTTCCTTGAGAAAGGCAACCCAAGTAAGTCTGGAGTAATCATCAATAATCAACATGAAGTAATTTTCTTTCCTTGTGCCTTCCCGTCTTGATGGTCCACATAAATCCATATGAACTAGTTGGAGTGGTTTCTCTGTTGAAGAAAAGCTCTTGGACTTAAACTGTGTCCTGTTAGCTTTCCTACTTGGCAGGGTTTACACATCGAATCTTGGGGCTTTGATATTCTCGGAAGATCTTTTACTGCCTCAATATTTTTGAGCTTGACTAAGTGGTAAAAGTTTAAATGTCCAAGTCTCCTATGCCATAACCAGCTTTCATCATGCTTGCTTAGATGACACTCTTCTCTATCTTCTTTCATCACATATACATTATTTTCTGTCCTTATGCATTTGGCCACCACTTGTCCTGAGTTTGCAGACTTTATCTTGCAGTCCTTGGATGTGAACACCACTTTGCATCCTCTGTCACACATTTGACTTACACTGAGCAGATTATGTTTCAGCCCATCTACAAACAGAACATCTTGGGATTTTCCTTTTCCATTACTTAAACTCACCATCCCTTTACCTTTTATTTTACTCGAAGCATCATTTCCAAAGGTTACATTTCCTGATTTTCTTTCACTTAGAGATAGAAACTTACCTTTGTCTCCCGTCATATGTTTGGAGCATCCACTATCTATATACCAAGGTTTCGTTTGTCTTTGAGTTGACAACACTAATCCACACTTGTCACTTTCTTTCTTCTTCCAAACCTTGACATTTTCAGTAGGGGAATTCAAATCTGGTTCATAGTTCCTTAAGCGACGGTCAACAGATTTATGTCCATAGTTATGATAGATGTAACATTCTGGTTCATTGAATAAAGGATCATAACAATTGTTATGCTTAACATGTGTCCTTTTCCCATCCATCAAGTGATTTGCAGTCTGTGGTGTTTTGTTACTTGGCTATCTCATTCTTTGTTGTGGCAGATATCTATACCTTGAATGTCTTGATTTCTCATAATTTAATTTTAAAGAACAATTTACAGCTTTATAACCAAATTTAGAACAAACGAAACAATATCCATAGAAAAAACGTTGGTACCTAGAAAATGGTTGTCTTCTTGGAACATGTCGATTTCTTCCATGATGATGATTTCCTTGAGCAAGGAGTGCATTATTTCTTTGTTATACAGATTCAGTCCTAGCACCTTTTTCTTTACTCCTCATGGGCAACTGATTGTATTCCTTTGTTTCTGCAGGTTTGATGTTGTCATTGGTTGTAAATTTGACAAACTTGATGGATTCTTTGTTTCTTGGTTGACCACTACTTGATCCCTCTTTATAACCCAAACCAGTTTTCAGCTTTGGATTCCTTTGCTGATTCAGAATGGTGGCTAATCCTTCTGAGGCTTTGATACTTGACAAATTCTGTTGATACAAGGCTTGAAACTTCTCCAACTCTTTCCTAGTTTTCACTACTTCTTCTTCCAGAGCTTTACATCTTGCCTTCTTTTCTGATAATTGTTGTTTCAAAATGTTCTTGATTTTCTTTGCCTCTTCTAATTCTACTTTTAGCAAGACAAAGTCTTCATCAGGTTGTTTACTGTCTTTCACGAATTGTATCAGCAATTGTTTTTTCTTTTTGTTCTTAATTCTGAGTCTGTCAATCTCTTCCAATGCACTGATCAGTTCTCCTTCCATATCAACCACAACTTCTTCTTCATTAGCCTCACTTCCTGTGCTTTTATTATCATAATCCTCTTTGGCCATGAGTATGAAGTCATTTAGTTTATCTTCAATAGAGGAATCATTGTCTTCATCATCTGAAGGATCATCACTATTGTTTACACAAAGACTTTTCTTTTTTAAATTATTCTCTTTAAAAAAAATTCTGTGTTTTTGCTTCTCCTCATCATCACATGTCTGATCCTTTCTTTTGTGAGGACATTTATTTTCAAAATGACCTATCTTACCACAGTTGAAACATTTGAAAGGCAATTTACCTTTGTATTTGCTTGATCCCTTCTTTAGTCTCTTCACAATTTTTTCTTCAATTTCATCAGGCTCCGAATCCTCATTCTCGTCTGCCCTGAATTATGCTTCTCTGGAGGTGGGTTTATCTTTAACTATTCTCATTTCATATGCAGTCAATGTTCCTAGAAGTTGATCAAACTCCAAGGTTTTTAGATCATTAAGTTCTTCTATAGCAAAGACCTTCGGGTTGAACCCATCTAGTAGAGATCTCAAAATTTTCTGAACTAAAGAAGGTTCCTCAATTTTTTCATCAAGTGCTTTCATTGCATTTACCAGTTCTTCAACTCTCAGAAAGTATTTTCCAACAGTTTCATCTTCTTTCATCTTCAACTGTTCAAACTGTACTTTGTAGATTTGGAGCTTGGTCTCCTTTACCTTCTCATTACCTTCATAACTAGTAATGAATTTGTCCCACATTTCTTTGACAATTCCTAGGTGCATAACTTTTACGAATTCTGCTTCTGCAAGCCCACTTAAAATAGCATTCATAGCTTTAGCATTGAAGCTAAATTCTAGCTTGTCATCCTTATTAGCTAGTACAACTGGCTTTACATAACCAGTATCTACCACATCCCAGACATCTGCACCTAAAGCCATTATGTAGGTTCTCATTCTAACTTTCCAAAAGGAAAAGTTTATTCCATTGAACAGAGGGGCCTTATTGGTTGAATTTCCTTCATGGCTTGACATGTTTAAGCTCTAGGATCTACCCTTAGATACAAGGGGCCTGCTTTGATACCAATTATTGGACAATTGAGAGGGGGGTGGGGGGGCGGGGGGAGGTGAATCAGTTGTTACCGTGCTTAAACAATTATGCTTATTTTAAACTCTTTGTAGAGCACTTAAATACAATCACAGTAATGCAAGGAAGTAAGCAATAGAACATTCAACATCATTCACACATATGAGATACACAGAGACGTATATTTACCCATTAAGGGTGAAAACCTCTTCTTCTTTATATGATAAGTATTCTTTACATTTTGTACATTATCATACTTATGAGCACCAACTCATAATGAGGTTACAACCTCTATTTTGCAAGCTGCAACTTGCTGAGAGCACCAACTCTCTGTTTTCTCTAGCACCTACTAGAAGGAAACACCAACTCCCTAGTTTCTCTAACACCCACTAGAAGGAAGCACCAATTCCCTAAGTGGTCCAGCACCAACTGGATGGAAGCACCAACTTCCAGTCACATAGGCACCAACCTGTATAACAGAGAACAATAGTTCTCCCTTGCACCACCCTGCCACCTTGGTTTCTCTGGCTGCAACCAGATGGAACCTACAACTCCCTGTGTTCAAGCACCCACTTGAACCTTTGAGGACAATAGTCCTCCCTAGCGCCTCCCAACCACACTGAAATATAAAGTTTGTTATATATATAAATTTATTACAGTGATACAATATTTATCATTGGCTTACCTGGCTTATCACTGTTCTGCTATGCTACTCTTTTATCCTATATCTATGTCTCTCTATCTACATCTTCTTGCGATTTCTGATCTTCTGTTTTTCTCTACAAGAGTACCTCAGCCTTCCTTTAGTGTCTCACTGTCTTCCAGCACACATGCCTTGTGCTTTCTGTGCTTCTTCCTTTTCTACTCTGTGCGCCATGTGCATTCCATGCTTCATTTCTCTTCTTTGTATTTTCAGCTGCTGCACACTCCTCCTTCTACACTCTTGAATCCTACTCAACAACAGCAACACCCATCTCTTCTTTGTTCAACATACTTATAGTCTCTGTGCACCTTGTGCATGCTATCTCGCCATGCTTCTGCATGCTCTCCCCATGTCGAGTTCTCTGCCTGATCATCATTGCAACTCTTTAGCTTCTCTGGTAGTTAAACCCATGCGTCCATCATCACTGGGTGTTATGCGAAGATTCCTTCGCCTCTCTAGCAATCGAGACTCTTCGTCTTCTCTGTTACAGTCGAGCTCAACCTCTCTATTGCAGTTACAAGCTTCAACACTCTTCCATCTGTCAATCGCCTCTATGACCAGTCTTCATTCCACTGGCAGATTCCTTGAGACTCTTCATCTCCTCTGGCACTTACATAGAAGTATCTTCGAGTCCTCTGGAAGAAACCATCAGTGGTTTCTAGTAGTTACAGTGCAAACCTTGAAATGGAGCCTAGCTATGCTAGCTCCTTCCACTTATGTGACCACCGGCAGTGACTAGTGGCTACATCGACATTTCAACATTTCGGCATTCGGCATTTCAACTTTCCTGTGGTAAAGAGTTATCTCGACACTCCTTGTCACGATCTCCAAAACTTTGAAAAGGGAGCTTAGCTAGACTAGCTTACATCATTTCGACATTTCGTATTTCGCTATTTCACAATTTCGCATGTCACGAACTCCTGTTGCGACTCACTCTGACTCTTCCAACTCCCGATCCCCGAAACTATGAAAAGGGAGCTTATCTCTTCGAGCTCTTCTCTACATCTCTTCAACGATGTGACCACCGGTTGTGACCACAACCTTATTCAAAACTGCATTTCACAATTTCACGTTTCGGCAATTCGGGACTCCTATGATGAAGAGTCTCAGTTCTTGATTCCTCCATCTCCCAGTATCTGAAACTGACCTCCTGCTTTCGGGGTTTCGGCGTTTTGCATTTCACGATTCCAGGACTCCTGATGATGAAGAGTCTTGAATCTTCCAACTCCCCGTATCTGAAATTGTCCTCCTTCTTCTGGGATTTCGACATTTCGCATTTCGCGATTCTGGGACTCCTAATGATGAAGAGTCTTGACTCTTCCAACTCCCGGTATCCAAAACTATCCTCCTTCTTCTGGGATTTTGACATTTCGCATTTCACGATTCTGGGACTCCTGATGATGAAGAGTTTTGACTCTTCCAACTCCCGGTATTCGAAACTCCGAAATGGAGTTATTTCCTGGTCTGCGAAACTCTTTGTTTATGTGCCTATTTCGGGATTTCGACGTTTCGACATTTCAGCACTCCTGTGGTGAAGTGTTTTGACACTTCAACTCCTGGTATCCGAGAGTTCGAAATGGAGTTATTTCCCAGTCTGCAAAACTCTTGTTGATGTGCGTCTTTCAGGATTTCAGGATTCCAGATTTCTCAACTCCGGGACTCCTATGTTGAAGAGTCTCAACTCTTGACTTCTTAATCTCCCGGTATCCGAAACTCTGAAATGGAGTCAAATTAACGTATTCCGGCGTTTTGCATTTCGTCGTTTCGACATTCTTGTTGTGAGTTGCTTCCTTGACTCCTCCAATTCTCGGTATCCAAAACTCCGAAATGGAGTTTACACTTCTAATCTTTCCATGCAATTATCCCTGCGTTGTTGATCTTCCTTGCCTGCATGTTTGTCATCAAATAAACAAGCGCACTCTTGCACTCTTCATGCGACTCTGCGCTAATCCTCCCGAGCTTACGTTGTCCCTGTTTTGTCATCACTGCATACTCTGATCTTTCCATCAATGATAAGCACACCTGCCTAAAAGCATGCTAAGAAGGTTTCTCTCACATGCAGGATAGTTAGGAGTTTGAATGACACAGGAAGATAAATTCAGCCTAGTCAATTAGTTATAGGTTAGTTTATTTGTTATTTAGTATAAGTTATTTATTAATGAAATAAGAACAACATGATTTAGCTTTGACTGTTTATGTATTGTTATTTCAACTATATCTGCTCAGCATTCATTAGTTTTAGATTTTCAAAATATTCAAAAAGAAAACAAAAAATATATGTGCTTTCTTTATCTATTTTAGAAACACTTTCAAGAACATTCATTTCGCAAGATTTCCAGTAAACCTTGCAAGTTGTATATATATTTTTTAGAATCATATGTATATATTTGTTTTTCCATTTGAACACTTGTAATTATTAAACTTATATTATTAGTATCATAGCTTTATTAGATTAGTTTTTTTTCTTTTGTTATTTTTAAGACTTTAGTTGGCCAACGGAGCCATTAAACCCGTCGGGTCATTTCATTCCAAACGGCTTAGGTTATTTAGACAACCTCGGTCCATATTTGACCTTTCATTTGATGGTGTGTTACTTACGCCCGTCAACAAATTGACACTGGATGCAGAGTAAAAGGTAAAGTTACCCAATCTTTCTCACTTTGTCTTTCATATATGAGTCTGGGGTATATTCGGGGTTAGAAAATTATGAGACTTTTAGATGGTTAGATCTACCTACATGTTGAACCCTAGCCATAGGGCTCTGGGGTATATTCGGGGTTATTTTTATTTACCTATCACTTCCATAGGGCTCTGGGGTATATTCGGGGTTAGAAAATTATGAGACTTTTAGACGGTTAAATCTACCTACATATTGAACCCTAGTGTAGTCCATGGGGGTTTTTCACTATAACAATTTTTATTTACCTATCACTTCCATAGGGGTAACAATTTTTACCTATCACTTCCATAGTGGGGTTTTCCCTCTATAACAATTTTTACCACTTATATCCATGAGCCAACAAAGTATCAACACAAGTCAGTGACACGCCAAATCCCAACGCCCAAGTCAAGGGCCAAGCCATGGAGGAAGATAGATTATAGTGCACAACGCATCATGGTGCATTGGATACGAGAGGTATTATAAAGAACTCTTCTTCTTTTCCCCACTCCAATGTGGGACAAATACTGTAAAAGAAATAAAAAAATTTAAAATGAGTGTCGAATTTCATCACGAGTGTTAAAGATTTAGGAGAAGTTTGAGAATGCCAATTGGGCATTTGAGTAGCTGTTGACCGTCCAATTGTGTGGCACCAGAGCATCCCAAATTCCCATTCAAACCTCAGATTGCCAGGAAGAATTCCAACACAACAGGATCAAGTGTTGACAAAGAAGTTATTGTCATTTGATATTTTTCTTTTGATTTCTATTTGACAAAGATTTCTTACAGGAAAGGCGCAGGTCTGCTCCACCAGATGTACCTCCTCTGCTTTTGGATGCTCGAATATCGTACCTAGATTCTATACGTTGCCTGTATACCATTGAATCAGAATTGGTTGTGCTTCTATGAGTTGGTTTTAGGTATAAGTAACAAAGTGCACAAGCATTATTTTCAATGGGTGTTTTGGAACATCTTTTTCCCGCAGAGCTGTTGATCATGCACAAATTAAAATGTCCAAGCTAAGGAATGTGCTTCAAGAACAACCTCTTTGCCAGTATCTACCAATGGAATTTATACAAGCCTAGATGTAAATTTGTCATGTGTTTGGTCATCATGTTCTTCAAAGGATGAACGGCTTTTGGTGAACACGAAATTCTGAAGATACCATACAGTGCACCCAAAATAGTTAAGCTTCATGAATACGTTGTTGTTTCCAGTGACAAGATTCTCCTCGTTTTTATGGTATGGGAAATGGATCATGGGAAGATTAATGTAGACTACATTGATTATTTTATCTCAATCTCAAAATATCCTGTCAATTTTGATTGTTGCATAGACCACATCTGCAATGCAGTTGAGCAGAAATGGAAAATCTTGTAGGAGCGAGCTTCAAAGGAAGCTGAGTATTTTGAAAAATAATTATGTTTGGAGATCTCATGCATTTGATGAATATAGTACTCCTTTAATTGCAGCGTTTAAGTGGATAAAATGACTTCAGGATCTAAAGCTTCTTCATCAAATATAGTCTCTTCCTAATCCTGAAGGTCTTTGTGCCCTGTCTCATGCAGTTAATAGTTATGTTTTGGAATGTCCAGGTTTGTATCATGGGCAGGTTTGCATCGAACATTATGGGTTGAGACGTTCCGTCAAAGGGAGGCTTACATGCATGTTCATTCTCAGGCTATGTTCAAATTTGAATACATGCACGAATATGGAGAAGCCCTTCCTTTTAATTTTCACACGTTGAGAGCGAGCTGGAAGATTAATTTCATCGTTGAATCTAGATCCAACCTACTCTGAACGCTGAAGGAAACCCTAGTGTTCAGTACTCAGCTCTCAATCGCTTCTATAACAAGGTCAATGCCACTCTCACCATTGATTTGATTCTCATCAACGGTGGTTGAGTCACGTTGGGGTTTAGGTTTGAAGTTTCTTCGAGGCCTGCATCAAACATTCTCATCATTTTCCACTTTTCCCTCTTCTACGATGCCCGACATAGGAGCAACTTCAGTCATTGTGAAAATGCCTTGATTTCCTGCTTGGGTACCAATTCGAATTTTAGAAAAGCTAAAGAAGACCATTAGATTAAAATAAAAAATATACTTATTTAAGAATTGTCGAAAATCCTTGGGAGGAAGCTAACAGGATTCAACCTACGTCTTTAAAGTTAAAACATAGATTTATGAAATGAAAACGGAGAAGGATCCAAAATAATCTGTTTAAGCGGCAAGGAAAAATATTATTGATAGGAGTTCAATATCTTTGAACAATGAAACTAGTGTAGCTCAAAGGCCAGCCATTTTCCAGCAAAAGAAAACAAAGTTAGGCATTATTCAGGTATGCAATATTATGACTACACGATATTATGAATACGGATAATCACGGCCGAGCAAGACTGAATAAAAAATAAAATAAATTAAAATGAGCAGGGTTTGCATACCTGATATTCGTAATTTATTGTAATTCCATCGATGAATCCTTTCAAAACGGCAATCAGCGAATCAACAGAGTGTCAAGGATTACATAGAAAAAATCAGAAGTTGTAGAACTTATCTTATTTAAATATCAATATTTAACCTTCGAATCCCTACAAAATGCACATCGACATAATCGACCAAGTATCAGAAACTCGATTCAAAGACCGAATTGAGCGATGAAAACACACATAGATCTCAAATTTCATTATACTATACTCCCCTTCGCCCTCTGTGTGGGGCTCGACTCCTCTCAAAAATAGATCTCGTTGATTAGGTAGAATGGTCGTTCAGTTTGATCACACTCGCGAGTAAAAAAAAAAAGTGAAGTTTAACCATATGAAAAGACTATGCCGGAAATACAGATCAGAAAATGGAGAATTGGGTTCCCTCTAAAAATTTTGCCAACTTAAAATTCCCGCTGATGTTTCAACTTTGCCACCAAAATTTTCGCCCTTTAGAATATTTACCACCACGGTCATACCATTCGCGTTGTGGAGAGTGCAATAGGGGTTACACAAAAGTAAACCATATGACAATAGGTTTGAATCTTCCACCAGTAAACCCTAAACTATTTATGTTGCATTGACCAAGAAACATTAAATAGAATGGAATGTGAACTATTCTTCGAAAGAAATTTTAGAACCCTAAACTATTTTAGAGTGACATTTCATTTAAATTAAGGTTTTGAGCGGTTGATTATATCAACAAACATGTCCATAATTAATAATGGAATATTTTTGGGTGGTGGTTGAGTGTGAATACAGTTTTTGTAATTGTCCATAATTAATAATGGAATATTTTTGGGTGGTAGTTGAGTGTGAATACAGTTTTTGTAATTGTCTTGAATATTAATGTAGTTAATTTTATATTAAATTAATTTTGATCTTATCAATACTTAAATATAATATAAGCGAGGTTGGATAATAAATTAATTCTAGGTGTTTTTGGAAAAAAATAAGTTTGATCTTATTGAATATTTCTATATAAAGAATGTTTGATTAAAGTTGACTATAAATAATAATAGTTATAAAAAACAGGTTAGATTTATTTTTAATGTGGATATTATGATCTATGTTTTAATTTTTTTTAAATTGATTTTACAAATACGAATTGTAATATTCTTTGAGATAAGTATTATTGCATGAGTTGTGAATTGGATTTAGCTTGAGTAGTTCGGAGGAATGATTGTTATCGTCCCCATTGAGGCTCAATTCCCACAATTGACATGGTGAGCTCTTAATGAGTATATTATTGTAATGGCTTGAGCCCTATTGTTGATTGGCCTTGTGCCTTGAAGATTGAAAAAAGATTACTATTGTGTGAGTTAATAAGTAGACAAAATCATTTCCGTAAGTCCATTTTTTTCCAAGGAAAAGTTTCATTATCATCCATTCATTTTTTCAAAATTTTGACAATCTAGGTCATCTTAAAATAGGCCAAAACCTCTAAGGGAAAAGTTCCATGAGTGAAGGCCCCATCAATCACATGGAACTATAACTTCAAACGAAATTACTATTCGTTTTAGAGAAGCATTTTCGCCCAAAATGGGTTGAGTTTATCCACTTATTAACTTACTCCTAAATACTATGTCTTAGTGAGTTTTCTTCATGATCCTTGAGTTGTCCATTATTCACATTGTGTTTTGATGTGTGATTGTGGTGATTTATGGTTGATAGTTAGTACATGAATCAAAAAATGTGTAGTTTGATCTATCATTAAAGTTAATGTTATGTCTTTTAGTTAGTGTGTCTTCTAAGTTATTGATTATTGTTTTTTTGATGATTTATGTTATTACAATGGAATAGAGTTTGAAGGTTAAGGGATCTAATAAAAGCTTGAATAAACATTATAATAGATTGTTACTTGTAAATGTCGATTATGTTTTTGTTAAGTAGTTACTATGTTGTGTGATTGAGAAATATTGTTTTAGTTTTTGTGTGCTTTTTGAGTTGGAACCACTTTAATATTCAACATTTGGTGACCATTCTATGAGCTCAAAAGGAACTCTTGGTGAGAGATCATATTACTTGCAAACTCCATAAGAGGTTTTAGGGGAAAACCTCGAAAGTTTCAAAAGGTTCATTGACACCAAAAAATAAGTTTGTAAAGCCTAATCGTAGTCGAAACTAGGGTGATGAACAAGGATCGGGGATATCCATCAAGACTATAAAATGAGCATACAAATAGATTATACTAGGGAAGACTAAGTCTAAACATGTCGTGGATTTAGAGTAGGAACATGCATGTGGGGAAACAAATTTCCTCGAGGATTCATCAAGGAAATCCATCAAAATTTCAAAGAATCCAAAGATCAAGAGTCAATGCATTTGGAACTTGTTTAGGGAATTGTACAAGGATTTGCACTATGAGGATCATAAATGGTGGAAAAAAACCCAAGAGAATTGTTTACCTAATATATCCAAGATGCCCAATTTTGACGTTGTAAGGAGTAGAGATAATCATAATCATTTTCTTACTGTCAATACCAATTGGACAAAAAAAAATAAACCAACCCATCTATTAGAAACAATTCTTGTCTCGGGCATAAGAGTATCCAGGTCTGCAGGCTGCACGAGAAGCTCCCAAGCATAGCACAAAAAAATCTATTTTCAGGCTTAAAATCAAGCGAGCGAGCAATTTGTTTTCGACGGCAAGGATTCATCGATGGAGCAGAGCAACAGATGGAGGGTAATTGCAGTCAACCAAATCGCGCCAAGTATAGCACAGAAGTTTTCAAAGAAGTGAACGATTGAGACTCTCTGTGGGGCACTCGCGAAGTTATGAGGACCAACCTCCTCCCAGCCGTGAGACGCGAAGTGCCGAAGGCGCCCAAATTTTGGGCCCATAATATTACCAAGTGTTCAGAGTCGTCCGATCAGAGAGGGACACGTGGTGCGCGATCAGGCTCTATCGCCTCTTCGCGCATCACGACTTTGAAGAACGAGGACCAGCCTCCTCCCAGCCACGAGACGTGAAGTGCCGAAGGCGTCCACGACTCGGGCCCACAATATTGCCGAAATGATCCAGGCCGTCCATCCCGGAGGAGCACGTGGCATGCGATCAGGCTCTGTCGCAGCTTCGCCCATCGTGAATTTGAAACATTTTTCCTCTATTGTTGGGATCCCCGAAAAGAGAAGTGTCGAAGGTGCCCAGTGTCGCAACTTCAGACATCGCGATTTTGGAATGTAGGGGTCTCCCCCCTCCCATTCACAATACGCGAGATGTGAAAACGGCTTGGGCACGGGCCCACGGTCATAGCGCAAGGTCGTATGGGGTAGAGACAAAGAAATCAAGGGACGTGAAGCTAATATGTTCAAAAGAAGAGGGATGTCCCAAAAGGAGGAAGAGGATTGAAGCGCCTTAGAAAAAGGCTCCAGGTCACGACCGTGGGGTACCAGGGAAGACAACCCTCAAGCTCGGGAAGTGAGCGCGTGGTCATTTCTTGTGCTCGAAGTTTCGGTCGCTCGCCATAGAAGGGAGCGATTAATGAAAATAAGGTTTGTAGCTGAAACTTCATTTCTAGCCATGAATGTCTGGCATGGAGGTTCTAGCAGGCAGTCCGCCCAAGACCGTCCGATGTGCAGGTTGATCTGAAAGGCCCATGTCGATCTGATGTTCTTGTCCGATTAAAGAACCTGCACATGATAGGTTGGACTTTAATGTTTCAGCTACCCTACTGATGCCAAGGGAAGCACACTGGTCTGAGTATATATTCTCAATTATTGTATTTTTGTAAGCATCGATGGTTGATCTAGGCTCTCGATTGTAAAGTTTTAATGAAGCACCGGTTGCTCTGGTTATGTATTGGCACTTGAGACTTCTTGCCTTATGAATGTCAGTTTATTTCCATCTCTTTGTTTACACTGTGTTAGAACAACTCAGAATTGGAGGATCCAGTCGAGTTGCGCTGTTATAGGATGATGTAGGTTGGATCACTGTAATAGTCGCATTGTCTCTAATCAGTTCTTGTATTTTCTCAATGCTGAATGATTTGGAATCGGAGGATCCAGTCAAGTCACCCTTCAGTTCCCTGAAGCTCAGAACCAAGAGGATCTTGCATTCTGAGCTTTTCTTCTTCAAGCTATTGAAAGGCCTGGTGCCCAAGGCAGTCTTGCTCACTCATCTCACCAAGTCTTCCCCCTGCTCATTTTACAATTAGCTCACTGACGGAAGTTAGATCAAGACCTCCTTTGTTCTTTACATACCAGGCCTAGTCCCTGAGTTAGAGTGATACCTTCCTGGGTCTCTACCCATTTGATCACCCATTAAATTTATTCTTGACATAAACTGATGGGCGTTGGGCTCTACTCCTGTCGCAATCTAGGAGTGACTTCTAACGCTAACACCATCAACCCAATCGATCAGATTCAATGGTGTGTTGATAGCAATGACACTCGAATAGTATCGAAGTCGATGAGTAGTTAGCCTCTAGCGGCTAGTGTGACATACTTAACGAATTTAAGGGAGCCTATGTTATATATACCTTAAATAGTATCTAATCTAATGATTTGGATTATGTTGAGAAAAAAAAAAGATAACAATAACAAGTAAAATAATTTTGAGATATTACAAAGATCACAATAATACAGTGAAACCTAAACTAAAGATTGCATTAAGGCATTTGTGAGCGAGGGGGTCAATCCTTAAGTACATGGAGGAGCTAGACTTAGTCAATTATGAGGATGAATATGATGCCTATCTAAGTTATGTTTTTAGGTCACATCGAGAGGTTTTGGTGTCGTAGGGTAGTAAGAAGTATTTAAGTAGCAAGGCCCATCCTAACATCATGAAGTGGGCTCTAGAATGTTCCATACTAGATGGAAAGTATGCAAGCCCATGTAAAGATGTTGCTAGTCCAAAATGGGAAGGTGGACTACATACCCTATGAGAATGAATGTGATGGTGATGATGAATTGCCTCTAGGTTTGAGATCAAATTAGAAAGAAGCTATTGCAATATCCTTAAAGTGTTCAAGATATGGTATGAATTGTTGGTAGAAAAAGATAGGATTACTTGGATTCTTCTTCCATTCATTTTTTGTATCAACATATGTTCATGAAGACACAAAAGTTAATAAAATATTAATGCACGTATCTCACAATGATTTGAGTAAGCAACTTTGTTCACTTCATTATTTTTATATTTTTTGCAATTTAATGGTGGGCATAATTTTTATTATGTTTTATTAAGAACTAAACATAAAATAAATAAACAAAATAAAATATTTTAATCACCTTAATATTGTGACTCAAGGTAGCATTATAGCTACCAAATGGTTGGTCCAATCTCTAGAGGGATTCTCTCCTTGGAAATTAAATTGTTGAGGCATCATCTTCTCACAACACAACATATTAGTAGGATCATGGGATCTTGTAGATTGTGTAACATAAATTTAGCTCCTCATAACTTCCAAGGCTCGAGCTCCTTTATTATCATGAGTATTTGTGTAGCATGGAGGAAGCTAGCCAACTTGGTGCAATCGCAGATGTTAATTAGTTGGATGAGATGTGATTTGGATAGAAGACCAATTTGGAGTTGGAAGGTGTAGGGCATGTGTGTTGCCAACATCCTCTATTTTCAGGGGAAACAATTGAGTAAGAAGAATATTTTTTATTAGAAGGATTTGCGGTATGCACATGCTTTCTCTTGGAAGGATTGACAATTGATTTCTCGTGATTTCTTCCTTTCTTATGTGGACCAACATACTATTATGGGGATCGTCAGTCTAATTCTATAGGAGGACTAGCTCAAAATGAATATAGACATGCCTGGTCCCTTTTGGCATGATTGGAAGTGGAGCTTCAGGCACCCGTTGGTATAAGATGATCCTCAGAGGTTATACTCTCTTCTTCATCACCAACATGAGCTCTTCCCTATTCTTAATACATGATGGGCATCTATTGACATGGAGAGATGGTGGATGATGGGATTATACAATGTGTGGTTGGTTTTGGTTAACTACAAACTTCGGGTGCTTGCATGGATAATTATTTACTAGGGCCTTCTAAGTTCCTATCAAGGCATGGTTTTTCAAAAGCGGTTTATGGGATGGGCTTTGACTTTCCTTCCTCAAGCTAGAAATGGTGAAGATCCCTCCTTTGTGATTGTTCTTTTGCGAGATCCTATTGGGATTTTTTTTAGTTTAAGCATGTAGCCATTTTGCAAGGGAGGTTGCATTAGAGAATGGTGTTATTAGGTGATTCGAGATCTTTGGTCCACTTCTCTCTCAATGGTGTCTAGCACTTAATAATTTCAGCCTTGTTTGTTGTTTGGAAATTTTGGTGCAAATATGTTTTTAAGAACAAGGTTAGTTCTTTGTCTACATTTTGTCTATTATGAAAAGTAGAGATACTTATGCAATTTTTTTATCAAAGATACCAAGGAATCTAATTTTTATTCACTGGAAAGCCGAGGCTTTTACAATAACTTTCTCATTTAAGAACTCAATATCTCACTTGCAGGAACTGAACCTTGCTGGGGAAAACACTCCTCAGCACAAGCCACTCACGCTAAACCCAATTGACATACCAAGAAATCTAATACAACTACATATTCAGAATTTATTATAAATTTATTGTTGTTTTAGTTTCTTTAAGAAAAATGATATAATGCCATTATACATACCCTTCTGCTTTATTATTTTTCCTTTAATATACATATTTTTCTATAATTATTCCATTTTTTCTATAATTTTTCTATAATCTACAGGGATAAATACATACTAATTATTCCAATTCCTCCAATTGTTACAAGTTAGAACTTTAAAATCATATCCAGTCACAATTAAAAAATTCTCTTATGCAACTTCTGTGGCATATTTCATATGCCTTTTAACTGATAACATGTAGCAACTTCTAGTGTTTGAAGCTTTATGAGTTGCGCCAACCCCTTTATGCGCTTTGTCAGTTGCACCAACCCCTTTATGCTCTTCAGGTTCCAACAACTAGAAATATCTAATCTCTCTAAAGACGTCTCCAACAACCAGAAATCTCTAATCTCTCTAAAGACGTTAATGTTTCAAGACTTGGTAGCCACTTAAGTTCTATACAAAGACCTGCATTTAGCAACTTCAACGACGTCAAGTGTTCAATTCCTTGAAGTTCTTCTAACCCAAGGCAACCATTTACGTTTAGCACTCGAAGTCTTGTCAGCTACGACAAAACCCTTATTTTTCTCAATACAACACAATTCCACAACTCTAGTTTTATTAGTTTGTTGGCAATGCTCCAACCTCCACTAGATAATGACAATCCTTGATTTTGAGATACTAAGGTTAGAACAAACACCTTTACAAAACGACACCTCCAATATTCTCATTCTTCGCAGCTTTAAGTATTTGAGGCCAAGCATGGATTTGACATCGGAAGTGTCTAGTTTACTCGATGCAGAGTATGCTAATCTTCCTCCTTTCCCTACATCTTTTCTAAATGGCAGTTTGCATGAACCACAATCATCCTTTTCTAATAGTGCAAGATTGTTCAGCTCCATGACACATGGTGGAAAACATTTCAACTTTTGGCAATTCCAAATCACCAATTTCTCTAAGCTCGTTAGATAACCTATGGACTTGGGCAAGCATTTCCATTTCTTGAGAGATTGGATCCACAATTTCTTCAAGCTACTTAGGTCACTGATTGACTCTGGCAAACATTTCAAAAGTTGTGAGCTCAAAAGCTCCAATTTTTGTAAACTCCTTAGGCTACCCAAGGAAGGGGGTAGCTTTTTCAACAATTGGTTGTCTAAAATCATAACTTCCAAGTGAATTAGCTCTCTGATAGAACTAGGAAATTCTTTTAACCTTGTCCATTTTAAAATTAGTTGTCTCAATAACCGGTTATTTTCAACTTTGGGAGGTAATACTTGAGTCTTTGAACAACTAGAGAGATCTAAGAAATGAAGTGCACTTATCTTTCCAAAAGTTTTAGGGATGGTCAACTTGTAACATTCGCCCAAATACAAATTTTGGATCTATACGAAATTCCCAAAGGAATATGGAAGCATCTGCAATTTTTTGCACTGGGACGATTCAATATGTTGGAGTTTGGTCAAGTTACCAAAGGAATCTGGGAGTGACATCATTTCTGAACAACTCTTTAGCTCCAAATGTTCAAGATGTACTAAATTCCCGAAGGAATTTGGAAGCATCTACTAATTTATGCACTGGGACAAGTCAATATGCTAGAGTTTCGTCAAATTCCCAAAGGAATCTGGTAAGGAATTCATTTTTGAACAACTCATTACTTGGAAATAATGGAGTAAGCGACAGTTGTAAGCACCAGTTATAAGCTTCAGTTGTGAGAGTCAGTTGTAGGCATGTTAAGAGTCAGTTCATAGTTGAGAGTCTAGTTGTCTTTGGTTTGCATGTAACTGACTCGGTAGAGTCTTTTCCTATATAAGGATGTAATTCATCTTCATTGAATAATATATAAGTGAGCATAGCCTCACCGTGTTGTTTGTTTCACATATTTTATCTTGGTATCAGAGCCACGGGGAGAAGTGCGGAAATTTATAGAAGTTTGTAGGTCCCTCCTCTTGAAGGATTTCCACAGTCTGTTGTGTATTACAGTGCAGAAAGTTTTGGAGATTTCCACAATTTATTGTAGCATGAGGTGCGGACTTCCTGCAGGCTACTGAAGCGAGAGGTGCTGAAACCCCAAATATTTTTACCGCTAATATTTTTTGCATGCGTGGAGTTTAAAGGAAAATCGTGAAGTTTTTCATGAGTTTTTCATGCGTGGAGGTGAAAATCTTGCATGTATAGCGTGAGCATTCGGATCTGGTACAAATTCACAGATCTAGTGTAAGAGCTTGTGCAAATCCATCTAGTGTGGAAGAGAAGTGATAAACCCACGCGCAGTGAGCTCGTGGCGTAAGCATTTGTGCATGTATTTTCTTTTGGGAGCATTTGAATAAGCCGTGAGTTATAATTTATTTTTTTATATTAAAGTGGAGTTTTGCATGGTTACAGTTTTAATTTCTTATTCAAAAAGGTGGATATTTTTTAAGTGAAGCATGAAGAGTGAGTTATTCACTTTATTTAAAGTGGAATTTTTTTAAATTTAAAGTGGATTTAAGAAATTGTGAGGTGGAGTGGAGTTATGAAAAGATATAAGTGTAGTGAAGTGGATACTTTCTTATAAAGTGGATGTGTATTAAAAAAAAGGAATTTAAATTTCTTAAAAAGAAATCCTTTTTATATAAATGAGCATGAGTTTTTTGTATGCATGATTTAAAGGTGGATGTATGCATGATTTAAGCTAAGAACAGAGATAGATTTGGATCAGTGGATCCGAAGGCAGAGCGATGGATTTCTCAGCACAAGAGAAAATTCGACGGAAAGTGGCATATCCTTGGTGATTCACTTGCAGAGACTAAATTGCAGCGATGACGAATCCGCTTGCGGAGACCTACCTGAACGGAGCCAACAAGTTAGATGGTTTGAACTTCATTAACTGGAAATTCAAGATGCAGACGCTCATGGAAGGCTATGGTGTCTGGAACATTGCGAAGGGAATTGAACTGAAACCTGATGCAGATGCAGGTGCGACAGTAGCACAAATCCAAGATTGGTAGAAGCGTGAAAACAAGGCAAATGTATTGTTGCACGTGTCTGTTAAAGATAGCATAATTCCACATATTAGAGAAGCTACACCTTCTGGTGCAACATGAATAGCACTTAAATCATTGTATGAAACTAGCAACACAAATCACATTTTGTTCCTAAAAACTAAATTGCTAGGCATTAAGATGGATGGAAATGAATCTGTTAGTTCATTTTTGGGTCTTATTAAAGAGGTGAAAGACAAGCTAGTAAATATAGGGGAAACTGTTTCCAACACCGATCTGGTCACTATTACCTTAAATGGTATGCTAGAAGATCATCATATGTTCATAAGAGGTCTTGGAGCAAGGGAGAAACCTCCTACGTTTGAAGAACTGACAGGTATTTTTCTACAAGAGGAAGAGAGGCGCAGGAATCTAAAGCCTCCAAGTAAAGATTTGGCACTGTGGTCAAATAATAGATCTGCGAGAGAGAGATCAGGAGTAAGAGGTAGAGGGGGTAGTTCATGGCAGAGAGGTGGTTCATGGCAGATAGGCAGTTCATCGCAGAGAAGACAACCTCCAAATCAAGGTATGCAATATGATAGGAATGAGTCAAAGAGTTGTTTTTATTGTGGTTGACCTGGACATATTGTTAAAGACTGGCATAAGAAGAAAAGTGATGAGGCTAGGAATAAACCTAGAACACATTCAGGTCATTATGCAGAAAATTCTTCAAATCAAGATCTCAGATTATTTATTGCTAGTGATGATATTGATGAACCCCCGAATTTTGACTCACGGGATCTTAGGCTATTTGTGTCTAATGCTTCTTTATCTGCTGAAACAGATGATTTTGATGCCTGGTTTGTAGATTCCAGAGCATTAGTACATATGACTTGTAATAAAAATTGGTATGCTAATTTTAAAGAAACACAGAATGGTGCCAGCATATATCTTGGAGATGACTGCACTCATCAGATCAAGGGATATGGAGAAATTCCTGTGACATTGTCGAATGGTACTGTTCGTCACATTCGCAATGTGGTGTATGTGCCATGAATAAAGAAAAATTTGATCTCTGTGTCCACCATTACAGATCAGAACTTGAAGGTTGATTTCTTCAAGAATTATTGCATAGTGAAGGATCTACTGGACCACTTCCAAACTATTGCAATGGGATTTAGAGCAAGAGGTCTATACAAACTTGATGTTACCAGCAAAACACATCGTGCATTGACTTCTGCCACTATGCCAACAGATATTCTTTGGCATCAAAGGTATGGACACATCAATCATCTTAATTTATTGTTATTATAGAAAAAAATATGGTTGAAGGACTTCCCATGTTAAAGAATGAGAAGGTTGCTTGTGATGGATGTGCATTAGAAAAGATGCACAGAGATGAATTCTCCTCTAATCCTGATAAGAAAAAGAGAGATGTGTTAGATCTTGTGCATACTGATGTTTGTGGGCCTATGCAGACTAGGTCTTTAGGAGGTGCATTTTACTTTCTGATATTTATTGATGATTGCATGAGATACACATGGGTTTACTTTCTTAGACGAAAAATTGATGTTTTCGAGTACTTTAAGGAATTCAAAACCATGGTGGAAAAGAAGATAGGAAAATCCATCAAAATCCTCTGTTTAGATCAAGGGGGAGAGTATAAATCATGGGACTTCAACAAATATTGCAAAGATAATGGAATAGTACAACAATTTACAGTACCTCACACTCCAAAACAAAACAGAATCGCTGAAAGGAAAATTAGAACTCTGGTAGAGTGTGCACACAGTATGATGAAAGGTAAGAATATCTCAAATTCATTTTGGGATGAAGCCATAAATACTGCAGTTTATTTAAAGAATAGAAGTCCAACAATATGTCTTGATAATGTTACTCCTTTCGAAGCCTTGAATGGTTCCAAACCTGCAGTTCATAATTTGAAAGTATTTGGGTGTAAGGCTTTTGCTCATATTCCAAAGGAGAATAGGAATAAATTAGATGCTAAAGCCATTAAATGTATTTTGATTGGGTACTGTTCTGAATTTAAAGCATACAAAATGTTTGATCCTGCTACTCACAAAGTATTTGCAAGTAGAGATGTATTTTTCCATGAGAAGGAAGCAGGAAATCATGATGACAACAGTCACGAGGAATGGCAGAGACTTCTTGATGAAGGAGTTAAAGAAGAGAAGCAACAACAACAACGCACGCAGCAGCAGTCATCCCCGCAGCGACAACAACAATAGCAACAAGAAGGAATCAATGATATGGACAATTCAAGCAGTCACAATTCACCTAGAGGTGAAGACAGATCTTCACAAAGTGGGGAGGAAGATAATCAGTTGAGAAGATCTTCAAGACAGATTCGGCTTCCTGAGAGGTATAAAGACTATGCCTTAATGAGTAGTATTTCAAATGTCATAGAACCCATGATTTTCAATGAAGCTAATGAGCATGATGAATGGAGACATGCAATGGAGGAAGAGTATGAATCTATAATGAAAAACAATACTTGGGAATTGTCTGAATTGGCTAAACATAAAAATCCCATTGGATGCAAATGGATATACAAACCCAAGTTTAAATCAGATGGTAGTATAGATAAGTATAAGGCTAGACTGGTTGCAAAGGGGTATTCACAAACATAAGGTATTGATTATGCTAAAACATTTGCACCAGTAGCTAAATTGAATATTATTAGAATGTTAATTGCTTTAGCTACAAAGTATCATTGGAAGCTGCATCAGTTAGATGTTAAATCTACATTTTTGAATGGTGAGTTAAAGGAAGAGGTTTACCTTACTCAACATGAAGGGTTTGTGGAAAGGGGCAATAACACTTAGTGTGTAAGTTAAGGAAAGCATTGTATGGACTAAAACATACACCTAGGTCATGGTATGAAAAGATAAACTCTTTCTTTCTTCAACAGGGTTTTATAAGGAGCAAAAGTGATCCAAATCTGTATACCAAATTTGATGAATAGGGGTATATAGTATTGATTTCATTATATGTTGATGATTTAATAATTACAGGAAATGCGAAGAAGTTAATTGATGAAATCAAGGAGCAGTTATTAAAGGTATTTGAAATGAAAGATCTTGGTGAGTTACATTACTGCCTAGGTCTTGAAGTTTGGAGAAATGCAGGCCAAACTTTTGTTTGTCAGAGTAAGTATATCAAAGAAATACTTAGGAGATTTAAAATGGACCAGTGTAAGTCTTCTACTGCTCC
Source organism: Picea engelmannii (assembly GCA_009831015.1). Classification (NCBI taxonomy): domain Eukaryota; kingdom Viridiplantae; phylum Streptophyta; class Pinopsida; order Pinales; family Pinaceae; genus Picea; species Picea engelmannii. Next base: position 1,535,773 of record ML777404.1, on the reverse strand, counting down.
CATGCAACAGAATGTGAAACTTTCTTGTGATGATGGTTCGAAGGAGGTGAATGGAACTGTGTATAGACAGATGGTGGGTAGTCTGAATTATCTCACTACAACCAGACTTGATATTTCATATTCTGTGAGTGTGTTAAGTCGGTTCATGGTGAAACCTCATGAAAACCATTGGAATGCAGCAAAGGTAGTACTTAGGTATCTAAAAGGTACACTTGATTATGGTATTAAATATACTGATGCATCTGATGTTGAGTTGACAGGTTATTAAGATTCTGATTGGGTTGGCAATCCGGATGATCGAAGATCAACCACTGGATATGCATTCAGCATTGGATCCAGGGTTGTTTCATGGAACAAGAAAAAGCAACCTACTATATCTTTGTCTTCTACTGAAGCATAATATAAAGCCTTGTGTGCAACAACTTGTGAAGTTGTTTGGTTAAGAAGGCTTCTTCAAGATGTTGGAGAAGAACGAAATGAACCTACGATGATTAGATGTGATAATCAAAGTTCAATCAATATTGCGAAGAATCCGATTTTTCATGCAAGGACAAAGCATGTTGAAGCTCAGTATCATTTTGTTAGAGAAAAGTTGCAGTCAAATGAAATAACGCTTGTGTATTGTAATACTAGTGAAAATGCTGCTGATATTTTCACTAAGCCTCTTGGAAAGATTAAGTCTGAACTGTTTAGGTAGATGTTAGGTGTAGAAGTCAATCCATTCTCCATTAAGGGGGAGACTTGGAAATAATGGAGTAAGCGCCACTTGTAAGCACCAGTTATAAGCTTCAGTTGTGAGAGTCAGTTGTAGGCGTGTTAAGAATCAGTTCATAGTTAAGAGTTTAGTTGTCTTTGGTTTGCATGTAACCGACTCGGTAGAGTTTTTTCCTATATAAGGATGTAATCTGTCTTCATTGAATAATATAGAAGTGAGCATAGCCTCACTGTGTTATTTGTTTTGCATATTTTATCTTCATTAACTCCAAGTGTTTCAAGTAGTGCAAACTACAAAATTCATTAGGAAATGTTTCCAGATATCCATCATGGAGGATAAATTTTTCAAGGTGCTTCAGCTTCCGGCTTCCCTGTGGACATTGAAATCTTTAAAAGCGGAGCATCAATATTCAACTATATTCAACTCCCTCAGTTGGAGAGGTGCCTGCAATGTTCACAAATTTTCCAAAGTGGGTTTGACACCCTCGATGTCAAATTCTGTTCATGCTAGGTGCAAAGACAAAATATTCAAGAGTGATTTTTACATCACAAGGGAAAAACAAACGACAACCTTTTGTCAAGAAATTATTATATACCTAAGAATTAAGGTCTTCCCACAGTGTTTCCAATTAGCCTCAAAATTTTCCTCTGGTTGATCCGACAAGCGCAAAGTGCCTACCAGCTGCTTCGAAGCTAACCACTAGATCTGGTATTATCTCAATCTGGATACTTGCCAGTCGGTTGAAAACAAAACTGCAATGGTCTCAGCTGGTTCACTGAAACGGGATTAGTTCCTTGCTTTGTTGAGCCGACAATTTCGTTGCAGAGATATATAGAAAGGAAACTATTGGCCTTCTCAATTTTTACTTAGTCGAAGATGAACTCAGTTTCAATTTCAACAACGAAAGTGAGTCTGAGTTTGCGGAATCGGGACTAAGGATGTGCAGGGCAATTTCCTCGGTCGTGAACATGGCGAACACATATTCCTTTTCTTTGGTTGTTACAATATGCAAAACAGTTGGCACTGATGGACATAAAGAAAGTTAGGGCAACTTTAAGTCTCATTGGATGACCGAGTAGGAGTCGGTGCCTTTATCATTTGGATTCGATTGCACATCAAATACCATAAAAGATTAAGGTCCACAATTCATTTTAATATTTTAAAAATTAAATCATTTTAACTGTCCCTACAACATCGTATTAATACTTCAGCATATCTTGAAATTCCATTACAACAATGTTTAATACTTTAACATTATCTTTAATAATAATCAATTTTTACTCACAACTTAAGCTTTATATTATTATTTTTTAATAGTTTTGAGAAATACATTGTATTAATACTTCAGCATATCATGAAATTCCATTACAACAATGTTTAATACTTTAACATTATCTTTAATACTAATCAATTTTTAAACTATTATTTAATACTAATCAATTTCATATAAATAATTAAATAAGTTTAACAATCCACACTTTCTAATTTTTTTTGTGAATAAAAAAGTGGATCCTTATATTAATTCCAATTGAAAGCTTAGAAAAAGACATGCAATCTATCTACATACACAAAAATTCGTGCCGCTGAAGATAGAACGGATTACATTTCTCTTCTCGGTTTTGTGAGGTCCAAGTCCCCGAAACCATCAGATCGGATCAACGGTCCACGATGGCCCGCAACCAATGGTTAAGATCCTCTTCTTGACTTTGCGCTTCACGTTGTCGGAGGAGTGGCTTGCACTTCTTTCCTGAAACCCGAACCCTCGAACTTCGCTACGGTTGTATCGCGAGTTCACATTTCGCGACTGAAGCCTTTGAAATTAGGGGGGGGCTGTTGAGGAGGGGTGGAGTTGAGGAGCGAGAGCTCACCTAGATCAGTGGAGAAGTCTTCCTTGGTCCATAATTGTAGCCAAAGAGTTTCTTGGAGATGCAGGAGGATTGTATTTCAGAGGAGGGTTGGAGGAGAGGGATGGGAATGAAATATTCTTATGTTCCTCTCTTTCCATAGTTGCCAAACTATAAATCCTGGTAATAGTTGCTAGGTTCTATTCAGGATAGGAATTTTGAAGGAGCCGAAGCGCCAATACCTGATGGTGCTTAAGATGTTGTTTTTAACTTGTTTGGTTCTTCTCATGAACTGAGTGGCCTGGTTCCAGATGTTCTCACTGAGTGAACAATTATTTAGGAAGTGCTCCATGGTTTCTGCTCGGAGATGGCAGAGATGGAAAATCGAGGGGCCAATGAAACCTCGTATTTGAAGATTGTCCTAGGTTAAGATCTTGTTATGGAGTAGAAGCCAGAAAAATGTAGAGATTTTGGGCCAGAGTTTTGATTTTCATATAGTTGTCCAGATGCTATCTTTCTGAAGATTGTGGATTTCTCTTGAAGAGTGTATCCCTCCTTAAGAGTAAAACTTCCATAAGGTGTGTATCCCCATCTGAGAATGTCTTGGTATGTGTTTTTCTGGATTCTCCTTTGGGTTGTAGCTTGTTTCCAGTGCCGCAGGTCACAGTCCATTGTTTCTTGGAGTTCCTGATGAGTAGATTTCCAGCTTCGCCAGGGAGAGCTGCTAGGGGTATCTTTCCACAAATCTGCTACTTTGATAGTGGCAAGATCTTGAATGTGATTTTCGTAGGATTGTAGTTTTTCTTCCAATTGAAGGGGTGACATTTGCTGCTAGGAATCCGTCTAGAATAGAGTATTCTGGCCATTGCGAACTTCCCAAAAAGCATGTTCCTATATGAGTGGCCAATTTTTCTAGGCTGCATTCTAGATGTTGGAGCCATGAATTTGCTCCTGCATTCTTATAAGTTGACTTTGGTGTGTATTTGGGGCATATTTGCATTTCCAAAGTTTTCCTAGATCTCTGTTGGTGTTTTGAGCCATCTCCACTAAATTATTTCTCCCATGGTACTATTTAATTTTCCAGGGTCTCGGAGGCCCAGACCACCTGAAGATTTGGGCTTGCAGAATTTGTCCCAGCTGACTAGGGTCCATTTTTTGTTCGGGTTGTGTCCATGCCACAAAAATTTTCTTTGCAGATTCCTTATTTTCTTTATGACTGATTGGGGGGTAGCTAGGGATGAGAAGAGGTAAGCTGGGATGGCTTGGAGGACTGACTTTAAGAGAACAATTATGGATGGAAGGTTGAGGGAGTGAAAGGTCCAGTTGCTAAGACGGTTGGTGATGGAGAGTAGGAGAGAGTCCCATGAGATGTTTATGTCTGCTGAGTCAGAAAGAGGGAGTCCTAGGTAGCGAGAGGGCATAGTGCATACAAGGGTATTCAAAAGTTGAGAAAGGTGTTGTTGGATTTCCATAGGAGTATTAAAAAAGAAGAGCTGTGATTTGGCCAGATTAAAGGTGGTGCCAGAGGCTTCGCTGAAATAGGAGAGGATGAAGCTTAGTTTAATTGCTTCTTGCGCGGTGGGGGGTGTTCATTAGTAGCGTGTCATTGACAAATTGGCTATGGGAGGCTGTCGGTTGTAACCCATGAAGAGGGAGGCCTTGGAGGGATCCATTTTGAATTGAAGCCTTGATATAGCGTCCTAGACCTTTAGCCATTATAAAAAAAAGGAAAGGGGAGAGAGGGTCACCTTGCCTTATTCCTATTGAGGGGGAGAAGGGTTGAGAGGGGACACCATTGACGAGGATTGAGAAAAAGGTTGAGGAAATGAGGTTCATTATCCAAGAGACCCAATCCTTGTTGAAACCAAAAGCTTAAAAGAGCACTTTCATGTATTGCCAGCTTAATTTGTCAAAAGATTTTGAAAGGTCAAGTTTTAGAAGCATACCTGGAGTACGAGTGATTTTGAGTGAGTGAATGATTTCATGGACAAGTATGACACTATCCATGATTTTCCTTTCTTCGACATATCCTGATTGCTCCTTGGATATGATGAAAGGTAGAATTGTCTTGAGTCTTAGAGTTATGACCTTGGAAATGGTTTTGTAGATCACGTTGCAAAAAGCTATGGGTCTGCAGTTCTTAGGATTTGTGACCCTTCTTCTTTGGGTATTAGGGTGAGGAAAGTGGAATTTAGTGCTGGAAGAACTTTGCCTGAGCTGCGTGATTCCTCCACTAGCCGCCACATTTCCTCCCTTAACATTGGTCAATAGGAGTGGAAGAAGTCTGTTGGGTAAACCATCTGGACCTAGGGCCTTGCCTGTGGGTAACTCCTGAATAGCCTAACCCACTTCTTCTTGTGTTATTGGTGTCATGAGAACCTCATTCTGTTCCTGGGTTATTATAGTTGGGATATTGGGTCACCCGCTCTATTGTTGAGGTGTGGTCCACCTTGGGTTCTGAGAGGAGATCCTTGTAGAAGTTTGTCATCTCGTGTGTTATTTCCTGATGAGTTAACAGGGTGTTGACTTCTGAGTCATCCAGCTTCGTGATGCGATTGATAAGGCATTTTTGGATCATAGAACAGTGGAAGAAATTGGTGTTTTTCTCTCCCTCGTTGAGCCATTGAACCCAAGATTTCTGTCTCCACGGGATTTCTTCCTTCTTGTGTATTTATTCTAGTTGCCTTTTGAGTTCACTCTCCTCCTACTGTTGAGTGATTGTGTATCCTACATGAATGAATTGTCCCCAAAGGTTCTCTAGTTTTTGTTCCATTATTTTTCTTTCTTGGAAAATGTTCCCAAAGACTTCTTTGTTCCATTTGCACACCTGTTGTTTAAAATGTTTGAGCTTTTGCTGGAAGCGATACATTTTTGTACTCCTTTGTGTTTCTGTAGTGCTCCACCAGTGACGATCTAACTCCTAAAAATTTGGATGGGAGAGCCAAATTTTTTCAAATATAAAGGGTTTAAGCTTGGGGGTGGCAATAGTGACAACCCAGAGATGAACTGGCCAGTGGTCCGAACCTACCTTCGAGAGGATGTTGGAATCTACTAGTGGGCCTTCCAAAAGGACAGTTTCTGAGATGAGGAAGCGATCAAGCCTGCATGTTATTTGTTGGTGACCTGATCTTTTGTTGGTCCAGGTGTAGGTGCTATTTCTATTCTCAATATCTACCATTCTGAGGTTCTCTATGAGTTCCTGGAATTTTACGCTATCCTGCTCCAGGTGCTTTTTCCCCCCTCGCTTCTCCTCCAGCATGAGAATCATGTTGAATTTGCCCCCTATTATCCATCACTTTCCCTCTACTAAGGAACCTAGGTAAGCCAGTCTCTGAAGAAAGAGGTCTTTGTCTTGGCTGTTCTGCGATCCATAGGCATTTGTGATCATTCCCTCCTTGTCTGAACTGATGGCTTTGTAGTGTGTTGTGATGGTGCTTGGAGTGGAGAAGCCTTGATCAAGGATGACTATAGTGGGATTCCATAGGATGGACATGCCTCCTGAAGCCCCTTTTGAGTTCATTTGATAGGATTCATAGTTACGCCAACATATTTTGATGATATCTTCTACAGTTTTCTCTGCACATTTTGTCTCTTGTATCAGGAATATATCAGGGTCTTCAGTTTTGATGCAATTTCAGAGAATCCTTTACTCGGATCTTCCATTTAGGCCTCTGATATTCCAGGTGAGGATCTTCATAGTTAACAATTTGGTGGGTGTGAGAAGGAGCTCTCTGAGAGCTTGTGAATTTGTCTCGAGGTGATCATATAGTTTCCCGCCTCCTTTATTAGTTGGTGAGCTGATTTTCTGCCTCGTCGCTTGTTTTCTTTTGAGTGTATTCTTGGATCTAGGTTTGGGTCTATGTTGATCCCCAACTCGGAGGTATCCCTTGCTAATGAATCCAGAAACACCTTGTGAACTTTCCTAATTTGGTACTCCGGTAAGGTTTGGAGATCCTTCTTGTTGAGTGCCTCTTCTAGCCTATATAGGTCGATTTCTGCTAGGTCCTGCTCATCCATTTCCATGACCGTGTCTTTTTCTCTTTCTGTTTCTTTCCCTGAGGCTCGGTGAGTCTGTGGGTCTTCTTGATTTGCTGGGGTTTGAAGCCCTAGAGACGGTTGATCTTCCTTTCACTTGCTGAGATCTTTCCCCGCATTCTTGTGGGGTTTTTCCACCTCTTCTACCTCTGGAAGGCAATTGAGGGCTTCAAATGAGTTGTTATTCGGGTTCTTTTTTCCATTGCCAGTTGTGGGCTTATTCTGAGCTTGTTTCCTTTGATTTTGAACCTAGGTGAATATTTCCCTTGGTTTCTCTTCAGCTTCCTTTTTTTTGGGAGGGGGGGGTATTTAGAGGTAAATCCCTGAAAAGGTGCCCATGTTCATGGCATTTTATGCATCTGAAAGGTATGTGTTCATAGTCTATGGTTTGGGCCCATTCCTCGTCTTGGTATTCTAGGGTAATTGTGACTAGCAGAGCTTTGGAGATGCTCATATAGACACATATCCTTGCATAAGAGGTGTATTTTCTTTGTTTGGTAGCTTCAAAATATTTGACGTAGTTACCCAAGGTGTTACCTAAGACCATTAAAATTTCCTCTAACCAAAACTCAAGAGGTAGGGAATAGAGGCAAATTCATACCGGTGCATAGGCAAAGTTTTCCTTTTCTGGGCAGAAGTGATTTGCCCAGAATCACAGGTAGAGATCAACCAATTGTTGAAATATGGTCCTCCTTCAAACATCTGGTCCTTGTGCTCCAGGTTGTAGAGTATTATTGTAAAGAATACTTTGGAGCTTATTTGAAGCTCATAGTCTCCCTTGGGGTTCCACCACGCCTTGATCCAACAAGCTAGGTCCTTTTTTGAGGGCCAAAGACATAGGAATTTGCCTATGAGGGCATGGTCCCTCATGAACTTCATGTGCTCCCCTATCCTGGTGGTTTTGATAATATATCTAGACACAATCAGGGCTTGGGGGATACATTTTCCGAGTATCCAGACCCTAGCTTCTTTTGAATGCGAGGACTTTGCATCCATATTCGAATCCTTGCTTCCAACCATTTCTTCTTGTAGGCATTGTTCTCGCATGTGCAGAGGTGGATCAAAGGATGGACGATGCACTTTGGTGTTTTCTGGGTCATTTGTTGTGGGTAAGAGGGGGATTTCACCCCCCCTTCTATGCCCATTTTGCTGTGGTGTTCAGAACTGCTGAGAAGCAACGTTCAACATGTATAGAGGAGGTCACGTCAGAAGGGTTCTGGAACATTAAATCCCTAAACCTTGCAGAGCCAGTTGCAGAGCCTCCGATCGATTCATAATGTAAAACCCAATCCATACTTTCTAATTAAACTACCTTTTAAGATTATAATATTAATATTTAAATATTTTTATTACACGCCATCTCAAAATGAGATTGTAATAATATTTCATAGTAATGCGATTGTAATAATATTTCACAGTTTAAAATTATTATGGAAACGCAAGGCAACAATACCAGAATTTATATAATGGATGGTGAATGTGTAGAAAATTAGGGAATAGGTTAAAAATTGGACAGGTTCGGTGGTTGGTGGTAATGGAATATATTAAAACAGTGAAGAAATTTCATTAGTCGGTGGTAAGGGAATATATTAAAACAGTGAAGAAAGTTCATTAGATGGTGATAAAATTTGTTTGGTGATAAGCATTTTTTATTATGCTTGTTACTTTAAGTTTTTTTTTTATAATTGTTCTTTGATCATCAACGTTCATTAATTGCAATGGTTATTGATGACTCTATTTTTGGGTAAGCTAAGTTTCCTTTTATCATCAGCCTTCATTAAATGCAATGGCTATTGATGACTCTATTTTTGGTAAGCGAAGTGTTTTTATGTTAATTTTTATTTAAAAAAATTAATATTATAGATATTTTAATATTTTTTATATGAATATTTTAATTTTTTATTATATTTATTTTCAATTAGTATAATTAAAATTATTAATAGTATCTTTTTTTTGTAAATAAGAGTATATATTACTTAAAAAAATTCAAATCAGTACAATGATCATAGTTCGCCACCTCTTTCGCCACATCAGGGAAATGAGAACAGGTGGCTTGCATAAAAGCTTAGAAAAACTATAAGGTATGACATGTTTAAAAAATATGACGTGTCTAATATCATGCATTTGAAACTATATCTCATACCAGCCAACAAAACATGGTTGTTGCCATGCACTAGAGAAATTTAACAAAACTAAGGAAGTCTGAAACTGGTTCTTGATATGCAAAAATAAAGTGAGGCTAGAGGTGTGGCGAACCTGGGCGCACATCCGTGTTGTAGGTGAAGACGAACCTTTGTTCGTAAGTTGGACAATGGGTTTTTTCCAGTGCACCCACCAAAGAGTCGAACATGAGATCCATGCATCGAATGAGGATGTTTTGGCTATGCAGTTGCTCCTCCAGGTTCCACTTCATGTCAAAGATTAGCTGAAGGTGGTCATCCGAAAGACAATGTGGATTGAGCAGAGGATGCTCAATTTTTCCATCCGTATCTGCACGAAGCGATGTATCTGCATCAAATGTTGTTGGTGGAATTTCGTCCATGGCCATTCCAGAAGTGGCTTTTTGACCTATCCAGTCTGTCAACCAACTGGGGGGGATTTCTTCTTCAACCACACAACTGCCTTCCTCTAAAGGCCTGGCTTGGGGATTGGTGTTGATACCAGGCTTTGGCGTGGCTTCCATAGGCTACAACTCATGAGGAGGGATTTCTTCCTCCACCGGGAAGCTTCCAGGGCCAGGCATGGTGTCGGTGAGGGGTGGTGGCGAGCATAGAGTGTTAGGAAAAGGAAAATCAGATCAATTCTGGCTAGTGATGGTAGTTGGAGTTAAGGGATGTGAGGGATCATGGAAATTGCACCGAGAAATGAAGCTATAGTACTGTGTCCCTCTTTTGGGCTTACCATATTCTCTGAGCATGATGACAAAGATGCAACAAAGCGTGGGACTGGGGAGCCAAATGCATTTCTGGTCTAGAGAAAAACTGACTAGAGGTACTGCATCGTTGCAAGACATAAACTGAGGTAGGTCTCCTATTGTCCAAATCTCATGAATCATAACCACAGACTAAATCACTGCAACCACTGTAGGTGATAGTTGTGATTTTGTATTTGAAGCACCCATTTCCATGCTCTTCACCTGGTTTTTCCATGTGTCTACCGACAACACCAAATACATGTGAAATGATGACCATTCCCCATCGCAATCATCAAAATTCATACTAGCATATAATACTTGAGACATATAACCCTTTTCTTCTTCATCAGTTAGGACATAAACCTGAAGAGAACTTACAATGGAAAGAAAAAGGGATTCTACCGGTTTCACATTATTCATACCAAATTTTTTGAGTATCTTCACCGCATACTTCTGTTGTGATAACAAAGCTTACCATCATTCCTTTCTTTTTGTATTTCCATGTCCAAGATTTATTTTTCTACTCCTAGATCCTTCATAACAATGTCCTAACCAACTGAGCTAACCTGTTGACCTCAACCATGCTTGTTCTTGCAACAAGCATAAAATATAACACAAAGAAAATGAGTATACCATAAACATAATGGTTATACTCACTTCTCGTAAAATTTGGCTCACCATGAAGGAATCAAACATCTTGTACCATTTTCCTGGCATGCTTCAAGCCATACAATGATTATTGAGTTTGCAGAAAAATCTTTTGTTGTGATTATGAACTAACTGTTCTGGTTGTTCCAAATACATCCACTTATCCAAAAATCTCCATGTAATTTTTTTTTAACATCTAATTGTACTAACACAACTAGTGCTAACACAACATGAATAGAAACAAGATTTTAACAATTGGTGAGAGACTTTCATGGAAATTAATACCTTCCAAATACCATTCTGCTACCAGTTATGCTTTGGACATTTCATATTTTACTATGTCTGTTTTTATGAAAGGAGATTCATCAAACACTGCATCTCTATCCATGATGATTCTATGTGTAGTAAGATCCCACATTCTTCACCCATTAACATCATCACCATATCAAAGATCTACCAGTTTGATTTGGGTCCTACTTAGAGTGTTGATAAAAAATCTGAGCATCACAACCGAATAATTTCACATTTGAGTAATTACCAAATGACATGTTCATACCTCTTCCTGAATATTCATGTCTTTTTCAACCGATGGTGACCAAGTTACCAGATAGCACAACTACTTCTATCCACAACTATTGTTGCAACTTGACATTACTGAACATGCCTATTCAATGCCAACTTCCTTGCAATACTTTCCAAGTTCCATGGATATGAATCTAGCTTCATCATATATTTTCAAACATTTGATTGACTTGCCAACACATCCACCCTTCTACAGACCCACCTTTCTAACCTGGGTACACTGCTCCACCTCAAACTTTGCATTCAAACAACCTTATCTAAATCCGACCAAGCCAACCAAGTAAGCCTTCACCGCTTACCTCTAGGCCCATTTACAATGGAGTTCACCAAGCATTTTATATGCTTCATTACATGCAATCCATGGATACAATACCACGGGATATCCAAAAAACATGGACCCAAAAAAACCACCTTCTTTGACCTAAAAACTAGATTTAACCCATTATCTCTTTCACCGAGTCAAGGTTAACCCAACATACATGCCCCCCCACATATTCAATCTACCTAAATTTATGTCTAGACTTTTCATAGGTGAACCAATAAACCAGGGATATGCATGCCTATCCAGGTCTGACAGAGGTATTCCCATTTACATGCAATCAATTATTTTTACAACTCTAAAGTAAATACAATTTTTTTTATTTTTTTATTTCACATTGACTCAACCATCACTGCCCCACAACTTATATGTGAACACAGGTGGTGAGACACAACAGACAGACAAAACTTCATCAACCATACCTATATCTGAATTTGCTTCTTTTGTGGAGTCCTCTTTGGATGCTTGTTGTCTTTTCCAACAATCCTTCTTGAGATACCTAGATTTTCCACAGAACCAACATTTTCCCTTACCCTTGTTGTCTTTTGAATTAGACCTGGTTGTACCTTTCTAATCTTTCCCTCCTTCTATAGATCGACCTCTGACCACCATTGCTTGTGTTATTGAGGTTTTTCCACTTGATCTTTTCCTCATCTGCTCAGACAACAAAGCTCCCACAACAGTGTCATAATCAATGGCATCTGTTGAGATAAACCACATAGATGTGACCAGATGATCCCAAGACTCAGGAAACAAACACAATAGCGTAACTTCCTTGTCCTCATCTTCGTACGCTATGTCCATACTAGATAATTGGCAAATTAGAGTATTGAAAACATTCAAGTGATCAACAATTTTCATACCTTGTTTCATCCGAAAGATGTACAATTGCATCTTCAAGAAGATTATGTTCGTCAAAGACTTTGTCATATAAAAAATCTCCAGTCTATTCCACAAATATGTTTTTGTCTCCTCTTCAGTGATGTTAAACAACACTTCATATTCCAAACAAAAACGAATGGTGCTGAGAGCTCTTGCATCCAGATCTTTCCAATGTACTTTTGCAAATTGTCGCATTGTCCACTATGTTATGCCTACGACTGTCGCACTATTCCAGAAGGATAACCTGCGACAGTGTAATAAAACTTGTCCTAGGCTGATCCACTCCACTCGGCTCGGCTCGGTTAACGTGATCTAATCTCCAACGATCGGATTTTCTCCTTTTCTCTCAGATCTTTTAACTTTGTGCTTTGATACTGCTCGTTGGGAAGAGGAAGCAAAAAAAAAACAAGATTCTAATAGAAAAGCATATAAAACCAAGATTAAACTGAGAACAACAATCACACAATTGACACAATGATTTATGTGGAAACCCAATATGGGAAAAAACCACAGGGTAGTGATCATCAGTATTCTTATTATTCAAGGGAGAATTACAATAGCCAAATCACAAGCATACAACCATCCTCCCCTCTCATACTCACAATCACCTCATTGCCTCTTACTCTCACACACTGACTACACATCACACTCTCACATTTATAGGTATGCTCGTATATATAGCATCTCTTAAACAAATAAACAAATTTATTATAATAAGATCCATCCGTTACACAAACTATTAAAAGAAGAGTGCATGCAAGCACATTCTAAATATAGCTACATGCACATGAAAAATTCGTTAACATGTTTCCAACAAAGATGATTCTCGCTGAAGGCATGCAAAAAAAAAAACATCTCTTTGAACTGTTGTCGATCGAGGCCTGTTAGCTTGTAAATGGATGAATCTGCGATGTCTAAATTTGTAAGAACATCCTTATTGCAATATGTAACTAAAATTAAACTACCTTCCTAAGCACATCTTTCATTGGTAAAAGTAGTGCATCCAGCTGCTCCACACGATCCACATCATCTAAAACTACCAGTGCGTGTAAATATGAGAGATACTTTCTCACCTTCACTATACCATCATCAACGTTGTATATTTTCTCATTGAATTGAGCCAACTCCTTCAGAACTATACTCTGCGAGGTAATTAAAAGTTTTTCTTTGACATCTAATAAACAATAATATCTACTGTAATTTGATATCCAGCGGTTGAAGATTTCTTTTGCTAGGGTTGTTATACCAACCCCGCCAGGACCCATAATTTCTATAACTCCAACTTCCCCTCTTTGTTGCTGCAATAAAACTGTCATCTCAAACCAGTTGGATATTCGGACACATACAATGCTCTTTTAACTTTTTTTCAGGACTCCTTCCACGACCTCTTCGAGGAGCCGCGGCTTGT
>ML777404.1:1508473-1521771 GCA_009831015.1 Picea engelmannii | reverse complement strand
TCCCAATTAATTCATGGATGGTGAATTTAATTTCAACGCCGCAAGGGAAAGTGTCCGGAAGAAAATGCGAGTCAGTGGAAGCGACTTGGGATGGGCTAGAAATTTCCTCGGCCATGGCGAGCATATATTTTGGTTGTCGCAACCGACCCACTTGTGTTGAATACTCATTAGTTCCGTAAGAGTCTTTATTTATTTCGCAAGATTATTCCTCCATCGATGTCAATTATTTTACAAGATTATTCCTACATTCAATTGGCAATGATGGACATAATGAACTGTTATGTCACGACAAAAGAAAAAGTAAAAGTAGTTGGATGCTAGTTTGGTCAGTGTTTTTTTAATGAGGTTTTGGTTCTTTATGATAAAGTTAAAAAAGTATTGTTTTTCACGAGGTGATCTCTCATAAGTATGTTTTTGGATGTATTTTTTATTTTTGGTAAATTATAATTTTTTTTAGAGGTTACAAGTTTAAATTCAGAGGAGGTAGGTTATGTATATCTTTGTATACTTTAGCAATCAAATAGTTTTGTAGAGACGGTTCCTTGTCCCATAAACAATCTCATACACTAATTTGTAGTGTCTGAATTGGGGGTAACCTTAAAATTAGATTATTATTAATAATAATTAGATTTTAACTTGTAATTTTCATTCAATACTAAAAATAGTTAAATATTTGAAATAATTAATTTAATTCGTCTTTAATTATTTTTTATTTAAAATAAATTTAAATAATTTAATGTATTGTTTTTTTATTTTAATTTATATTATAAATTTATTAATTTTGATTGATTTGATCAAACAAATATTATATATATATATATATATATGTGTGTGTGTGAGAGATGATGATGATGATGTAAGTGAAATATTATAACATTAAAAATTAAATTAAATAAAAATCATCTAATAAGAAATAAATTTTTATGGTGAAAAATTAAAACAATTTTAATTGTTTCATATATTATAAATATAGTTAAAAATTATAATATTTTTAATAGATTTATAAATTATAATAATATTAATATATTTAAATTATTATTATAAAAGAAAATATAAATAGTACTTTTCTTATAGGCCAACGGAAGAAGATCTAGAGGATTTTTCAAATGATCTACCGGAGGATTAACAAATTTGGACAGACCCACACAACATCCACTACTTTATGTAATCTATCTCTTCTTTGGATGCGGAGTGAGGGCCTATGCCCATGAGATATGCCAACTTGAATTAACCTGGTGAGTTGGCTCAGCCCCAAATCACCCACCAATCGATTGATTAAGCAACCAAGAGTACTGATAGGTGGTATCCCTTACTTCAACCTGACCCATCCCGTAATGGGAAGGAACTAGTAAGTACACTTCAAGAGATCTGTCAAGTGATAGAAGTCCTTCCTTGCATATGGATCCAAGGGGGAGTTATCCTACCACATAGGAATAAAACCCATGCTTTTATTTTTCATAATGTATTCCTCGTAGATATGATGAAATAATCGATAGGGTTTGGTTTCATTGAAAGAATTTCATTTGGCCACTAGAGCTAGGGGTTAATTGGACTGGGTTTAATAGTTGAGCTAATGAGTGGTGTTCCATCTATTAATCCATGTGCCTATGGGTGAGTGCACGAAGTTGGTGTATGAAAAAATGTCAATGAGGTCAATAGGAATGTGCTCTCACGGGAACATGTGCGTGTTCTTAGGATCACACATGTCTTCATGATGCTATAGGTTTGGAAAATCCTGAACCTTTACTCAGTGTTCCACATAGGCTCATTGGCAGGAACACGGGTGTGTTCCTCTATCATGTCATTTTTAACGAAATATGGGCATGCTTTGTTCTCATTTGCACACATTGTGCGACACGTTTTTAGCTTCATTGAACAAATAGAGAGGAGGAGAAAGGGAAAGATATTGTAACCATGTCTTAGTCAAGCCAGGTATACTTGTTTTTTCTTCTTTTCCTCCCACTCTAGTAATTTTTTATTTTATTCAGTTAATTTAAAATATTCTAAAATAATCTAAATTATAGAAATTTGTAATCTTCTAGAGAAATGTCATCTAGAAAATTTATATTTTCCTCTTACATTGCCTAACATTTCCTCTTTAAAAATAACTATAGAAAATTTACAAGAAATATGTATTGATTCTTTTTGTAATTTTATATTTTAATTTAAAAAATGACCTAATTTATATGTCACGCCTTATTAAATTGCAACATATATTGTAAAATGGAACCCATAGACAATGTGAATCGCCCACAAGAAGACCCAGGCAAGAAGAACCCCAACCCACCACAACCACCCAACATAAACACACAGATTGTTGAGGGGTTGACTACGTTGAGAACACTTGTAAATGAATTAAGGGGCACAAGAGAACCTAGAAGAAAGTCCATGGCCACTTCATTGGACATCATTTTGAGGTCTATTTTAAGTGCCCAATAACAATTAAATTATATTTTTCAATATATGGCTAGAATGTTCAAGTTTTACAACACTGGACTAGATAGACACCAAGTTAGAGACTTGGGTATTTCAAAACAATCTCTGATGTCTCTTTTTATTGATCCTCGAACTAGACAACAACCACATGTAAACAAAAAAATGCATTTGTATGGATTGGTGTATCCACCCACAATTTAATGATAAATGGATGGATATGTGGTTCATGGTATTTGAGAAACATCCCTGCAATAACATGGAGGTGCCTTTATATTTTTTGAGAAAATTATGGGTAGAATTTATTTTGGGTCGCCATGTGAACTACTTCAACATTGGTGATTTCCAGGGGGTGGGTCGAGGGTCTGCATAGGATCGAGAGTGTGTCAGGCGTGATCCCATGTTAGGTCCTCTCCCCCCCAAGCGAAGGCCTAACCCCCCTTCTCATCATACTCCTTTTGCAGAGGGATTACAATAGGTACATGTAACTCTATCATTCTTGACTCGGAGTCTAGTGCAACATGGTATTTTTGTTGCACTATATTGGAAGGAGGTTCCTGCTGGTGACTTTGACAGAGGGGTCAAACCTTCAACCCCTAGAGCAGAGTGCAACAAGGAGAGGGCACATGGGCAGAGCCGTCGTTCATGTGAGCCTCACAGATGCTCGAATTGCGAGAATACTTGCTATGGGCCTATGGAGGCCAGTGGACACCAAAGCTTCATGGAGGAGGTTAATATCTTAACCATCTCTATGTTCTTCATTTTTATATATTTATATAGTATTATGTGTATTTATTTCGATATTTTATTGTATGATGTTTTGTAGTTACTACACATGTACAATAAAATCTCTATGCAGATAGATGCATCAGTGTCTGTGTCTATCACCGATGTAGAGGTAGAGGCATATTTCTTATTCGACATTTTGCATATACATGTATGTGTCACATTTGATAAATTCACCATAGCGATTTATTTATTTTCTGACATCCTCAAATTTACAATGTTCTTGTGTTTCTACAGGTTGAGAGACCATGCGGTGCTGAGCAATTTCCACCTGAGATGAACAAGTCACATGCTTCACAAGTATCATGTGTTGAGTTAAATCTCATTTAAATATCAAATTTATTGTATTTATATTGTTGAATTTTACTATTTGGTACTAATAACAATATTATTAATATGTATGAAGGCTACTGATATTTTCACCAGTTACATTATTAGTCTAGTCCTTGGGCACCCGACCACGGATTTTGGGTTACCTTTTTCCAGGCCAAGTGTTATTCCATCACTTGTACAACCCATGGGGGTTCATCATTTCCCACCCCCACCATCTTTCTTATTCCATGCATCCTCAGAGGATGCACCCATAGGCCACCCATCCACACCACCTATTCCATCACATCCATCCACATTGGATGCACCTGTATTCCACCTACCCCCACCACCATTCCCATCTGCACCATCCATTGAGGCTTCCACAGTAGATGTTTCCTCGGAGTAGGTTGTACAGCCGAGCGCTCCACCTGTTAGCGAATATCCATTGATTCCTAATATATTCATGGTGAGATAATGTGTTGATAATCAATTTTTATGTATCATGAATGTAATTGATTTTATGCATATTTATTTAAATTTCATGATTTGATCCTTATAACTGACGCAGGGTGGCATCATTGAGAGATTAAGGTCACGAAGGAGGGTAAAACCCCACTATTTTCAGTACAATTTGTAGTGAGTTATCTTCTATTAAATTACAAAGTATCATTTTTTAAGTCTTTTAATTAATTGTGGAAAAAATTTATAACAATGTTTTTTCTTTGTGCAGTATCTGGAGCGACGAACCACGCCCAAGTGCAAAATAGCTTGAGGTGCTTCTTTGAGCAAGAGAATAAATATCAATTTCCAGGATGCTCTTAAGGGTGGCGAGGGTGGTAGTGGTCAATGAGTGACCAATGACTACCATTTTGTATCTAGGCCACCATATGGATGTTTTTTATGTTAGGGAACTTGCTATCATTTTGGATATTAGGTACGATGTGCCATTTTGTAAAAAATGTAAAATTTAGATGATGTTGAACACACACACACACACACACACACACACACACACACACACACATTTCATGACGCATTTTTTATGAATCTCATTGTTTCTGCATTTTATGTTGATGAATATATGAATTTCAAGGTGTTTCAATTTCCATTGTTTTCTATTATATATGAAATTGCAAGAAATAAATCCAATCTAAATTGATTTAAGGAAATCAATTCTCAAAAGATAACTCTTAGAAACAGTAAATAGAAACAACTTTGTATCTTTATTCTTCTAAGAACTAATTCCACATAAAAATAACGTTGCAAGGATATTCCTAGGAAACATAGATCTACATTGTTTTATAAAGGGAGAAAATTACATGAACATCATGAACACAATAATTTATGAGTTGAAATCAATGCACACTTTCGCATTATGGATGACTTTGGGATAATGAAGACATGATGAGAAGATGAAATGTCAAACTCAACATCTCCTATAACCTTCAATTTAAGATCTCTTAGTATGATAAGTTGAATATTGTTTTTCAATAGTTCAAAGGAGAAACTCATACATCGAAAGATAGAAGGATAACTTAAGGCATACATGTATATTTTGATGAAATTGTACATTCAATAACTTATATTTAACTAATAGAAACTACAATTACCTTTACAATATTCAATAAATCTGCTTATTATAGGAGATGCTTGTTAAAGACTATACAAAGATGTTTTAGGTTCTAACAAATATTTCACAAAATTTTGATGAAATGAAATATTTTTTTTCTCAATTTGGTTGAGTATTCAAATAAATTTGGACTGTATTATTGCACTAATCATTGTAATAATTAATTTAATTTAATCAAGTACTTTTTAAAGTGTTAAGGAAGTCTATGTAAGTAAGAATAGTTCATTTTTTCTAAAGTGATTATAAATACTTGCATTACACATTAACGAATCTCACATATTCTCCTTTAATAACCATCGCCCCAATAAAAAATTCAATTCCTTTGGAGTTTTTTATTGATTGCATGAGGGTCTGCTTTCCCTATTAGTAACGTGCCCAACCAATAATTAGTGCCCCATTCATTACCTCTTGGGGAAACCACTGCGTAGATGTGCCCTGAAAAAAATGGAGTATTAACACGTGAGTTCATTAAATGACCAAAGCATAAAACATTGATGATAATTATTCAAAATTTAATAGAAGGTTTCACCAAACCCGACAGTATGAGATCTGAGACGTGATCATAATCTGTTGAAATATTTGATTGGACCTTCTCCAACTGGGATAATTCCATAGTTATAAATTTATCAATGGGGAGTGATACATGATCCCATCTATCAACACAATCTATGGATTCACAATCATCCCATTCATTACTACTACATGGACCACAGAAGCAAGAGAGTTTTCTCGTCCATATTTCAACTATTGCATTGTGTGATGTTCTAACTGAATGGAATCCATGGGTGCCTTGGATTGTTTTGCATTCATACCACTGTGATTGATCTACATCGACCACCTCCTAAAATTTTCTATGTACATGTCCTTTCCTGGGTGATTGGTCTTCACGGGTTCTTGTTCCTTCTCCCATTACTGAAGAACACCATTCAACAATGGATTTTTCATCTCGAATGAGGGAATTAGTTGTGAACTTCATTTCTTTATTGTGTAATTCTCTGTTGATGCATGTGTCTTCTCCATCATGCTCCCCTTTCCTTTACCCAGACTGAAAATAGTTCCAAATGTGTGGTAACTTGATTTTTTTGTGTAACATACACAACCATTGAAATACATGAGTATTTTTGAACTA
This sequence comes from Picea engelmannii, assembly GCA_009831015.1. Lineage (NCBI taxonomy): Eukaryota > Viridiplantae > Streptophyta > Pinopsida > Pinales > Pinaceae > Picea > Picea engelmannii. The sequence continues at coordinate 1,515,481 of ML777404.1, read as the reverse complement.
GCCTACGAAACCATATGACCAAATCCAATGTTGATCCATGTGTATGTTATTCTCCTTAAGGTGATTGTAAAACAACTGAAAGCAATTTTGTACGTAGGCTAAGTCATAGCACCCATCATCGCTTATGTAGAAGTGATACTCCTTCAATATAACTCTATTTTCTTCGTTACTATCCGCCCCATGCCTGTATGTGATATGGACCATTATGTTGACCTTCTCTAAGTGATAATATTGACTTTGGATCTCATTTTTTGGTTGAAGGTTGTAGTTCTCAGCAAAATCAAACACTAATAAGACAATACCAACAAGAAATTTATCTCTGCATATTCTAAAATGCTCATCCTGCCATCGAGCCACATGGACATGTTGAACATATTGTCATGTCTTTTCGACAAAGTCCTTCATGAATTCACATACTTATACCTAGGAAGTCACGAATTGTATTTTTTTCCCCTACCCTCCATCAATATCATATGGGACATATTTAAATCTTTGCAAGACAACCTCCTTTCTCCCCAATTCATACTCATCACTTACATGGATGCACTTTCTAAGTAAAATTTTCCATTCCACCGCACCTCGGGCATGTCCCAACTAAGAAATTTTTTAGATAAAATATACAATCCTCTGTCCTTGTACACAAGATGTTGTGAATAGATTTTCTAGATGATGACAATGACAATATAACTGAGCAATCCTGCACAAGGGTGTTATGCAATACACAAAATGTGTGTGTGTGTGTGTATGTGTGCGTGTCATAATAATAACCACACTCAATGTGATATCTACAACAATATGTGTTATGAATTGTGTTTATTCGAACATACCAAGGCTTGCATTTATGGAAAGCTATTTGGCCCAAGTTAAGTGCACTATGTATTGTCCTAAATCTCTCATATAATTTTGTCTGTGTAATGACAAAAAAATGTTTAATATGGGGTTCACGGTCCCTAGATACCCTTCTCAATTTTAGTACATATTTTTGGTTGGAAGAAGACCTATGTCGAGGCTATCTCGTATATTAGAATACTTTCTAAGGGTTTTGATATTTCATTTCATGAGATGAGAGGTTTGAAAGAGAAAACAATGTTTTCTTGTGATCTTGCTAACAATTAATTATGACAAGACATATTAGGTTGCATTACGTTATTTAGAATGATATTTTTTACCAATATTTTGAAAGGATCCACAAGGTTTCTAACATTATGATGGATTGTTTCTAAACTTTTGACTATTTTAATGCCTAAAATTCTCCTAACAACAATCAAACTTCTATATTTTAACAAAGCCAAAAATAATTGACATTTAGCAGCATTGGATTTTGGTTCAAAATATTCTTTAATTATTTTATAAGAATGATAATGAATAGTCCAATTAGGTAACTTACCTTCAAGTGTGCTAGACAAATTTCATCCACCTGAATGCGTTTAGGAGTTCTTCTCTGCACACTGCTCAATCTAGATAGGGAAAATAAACCTATATTTTGGCACTCTTGATCTACCTACTATGGAGTTAACAACATTTCAATTCTTTCCCCTTCAATCACTGGTGGATTAATTCTAGGAGGTGAGTTGACATGCCCATGACTAGTTTCTGGAATGTCTAATTGTCCAACAAGAGGTTGCACCACAGGAACTTCTTCACCAAAATGTTGTGCACCATTTCCTCTCTAATTTCATCTATTGTATAGTTAGCTCCAAGCAAATCCTCCATAACTTAGTCATCCACAACAACTTGTCTCAATGAGATACTGATTGGAGGTATAATAGAAGTTTGAACTGGATTGGTCTCTACTGAACTCCTGCACTTTGCTTGAGGTGATGGAGGAGAAACAACAACAACATCTATTATGCTAGAAATTGGATTTCCCTCTTCTGAAAGCCTATGTTTTGACATACATAACCTTTTAGTTTCTCTTTCTTCATTTACCTTTTCAATGGGTATTTGTTTCTTTGAGGGATTTCTACCTTGATTTTGTAGGTTCCCCATGTTTAAAGAGAAAAATTGGCTTCCAAAGCACACCACAACAAATTTGTCTTGGTATTACATAAGAAGACACAACTAACAATTCCAATTTCAATTGGACAATTTTGTCTTGGTATTACATAAGAAGACACAACTAACAATTCCAATTCCAAATGGACAAATTTGTCTTGTTATTACACAAGAAGACACAACTAACAATTACAATTGGAAAAAATTGTCTTGGTATTACACAAGAATACACAACTAACAATTCCAATTCCAATTGAACAAATTTGTCTTCAAATTCTTCCCATAATTGTCTTCCAATAACACAAAATTGTCTATGAATTAAACACCAAGACAAAAAGAACAAAAACCTATTTTTTCTTATTATTTTTGTGTGCAAATGTCGGGCTTGTTTGGTTTTTTGATATGGATGTTGAGGAGTGTGCTTGGCACATTAAACTTCCCAACAAGAACACATGCATATTCCTATAACACATGTGCACTAAATTCACACATGCATTCTAGGAACGTACATGCATTCCTGCTAGGCATGGATGAGCGCCAAACACACTCAACCTCAAGTATTTCTAGTCACAAGAGCATGTGAATGCTCTTAATGAAATGGATATAGCATTTATTGTAGACCAAACAACTTTATGAATAAAAATTTATAGGGGTTTGGGGACAAATAAGACCTTAGGGCTTAAGATTGAAAGTGTTGTGAAGCATATATAAATGGTTAGAGCACCAATATGTGGGTGCAAGGGCCTTCAACAAGAGGTCTAGACACAATTCACTTAGGGATCGGGTGTGGAGGGGGTTCAGGGTCGAGTATAGGTTATTCGTAGGACTAGATGGAGATAAGGAGGTCTAATTCATGGTCTAGGTCAAGCTCAGGTCATGGTCATGGTCATGGTCATGGTATAGGTCTAGGTTTAGCTCTAGGTATATTTCATGGTGTAGGTCATGGTATTGGTATAGCTCTAGGTCTATGTCATGGTCTATGCCATGGTCATCGTATAGGTCTAGGTCATGGTATATGGTCTAGGTCTAATTCTTTCTATGCCTTTCCATGTCTAGGTCTAGGTCTAGGAATTAACATGTCTAGGTCAAGGCCATTTCTTGCATTGTAATGTACCAAACTTGTTATAGTGTTTGAGAGTCTGAGAGGGATAGAGAGGAATACATAGAGGGGGGGTGATGTAGGAGCATTTCCAACTCATCAAGCGAGCCAACACATCAAGCGAAGATCAGTTGGATAAAAAAATCCAAATTTTTGAAGTGCTTTGGGATTGTAGCGCAAGCCTTTAATGAACCATTTATGAAGGCGCATTTGTGTATTGTAATGGACCTTGAGTGACACGCCCTTGTCCTTAGTAGATAGGAGGCATTTAATCTAGTTAATGCTGGTAGATAGGATTTTAAATTCTAGATTTGATAGTTTAGAGTCCAAGAGGGAAAACGGATATAGACACCCTCATTGTACATTGTAACATTATTGAGAGCATTCAGGGAGAGAAGAGAAAGCAGAGAATATTGTATGAAGAACACCCATGTACAGGCATTTGAATTAATAGAAGGAAACTTTGATTCAAGCACATGGTTTGTGTTTTTTTCTCTGTGTATTGATGTTGTGCTCATGAATGCTTGCTTTCTTGTTATGCATTTGCTTTGTATATGCTATGCATGTGATTTCATGTTTCAAACTGAAGTCTGAAAGGGAGAGAGAGTGAGGTTCAATTGTTTCTCTATCTGAGCCAGGAGATTCCTGCAAGGTGTGCAGTTGAATTCATCCGCAAGGAGTGTGTTGATGAAGGCTCAGTGGTTTAACTTTGTTCTCATTCACCCGGAAGTGGAAGTCGGTTGTTGAAGCCGTGCAAGGAGTGCGCAGGCTGAAGAAGAAGTCTCAGTTCTGAACCTGAGCAAAGGGAAATCGAAGACTGCTGCTGCAGGAAGTGTGCAGAGTCGGAAAGATTCAACACTTGGGAAGTTGTTGAATGTTGAGCGCAAGGAGTGCGCGCAAGTTCCTCTGAAAGTTGTGGAAAAGCTCAGGAGAAATAGACCTTTGAATTTACTGAAGATTAAGTGTAAGGAAGTTGCTGTCAGAAGTCAGAGAGAAGCGTCACAGGTTGGCGAAGCGGTGAAGGAATATCGTGGGGAGATACTTCTTTCATTTCGTGGATTACACAAGGAAGAACGGACGGTCGAAATCCTCTGAGGAGATTTCGCGAAGTTCTGAGGATCGTTAGATCTTGCAGAAGTGCAAGGAAGTTACGGCTCGAAGGTCCAAAGAGTTTGAAGCTCAGGAGAGGCAGAGTCGTTGATTCAGAGTCACAGGAGCTGTCAGATCTACACGTGGTATCATGTATCGGGTACTCGTGAGTTGGAGCCCCAAAAGCTGTGCAGCAAGAATAGCGATATCGCGAGACGCGATATCCCTACAAGATCAAAGCCGTTCGTTGTGGAGGACGTGTGTAAGGAGATTCTCTCATCTCACAGACTCGGACATCGGAGGATAGAACATGAAGTCCTTTAGCTTCGCGAGCAGTGAAGTGGCAAGAAGGCTAAGAACCGTCCATCTGAGGAGGATAGGTGGCGAGAGATCGCGGGATCTCATGAACTCGGGAGTTCGTCGGATGAGAGCCCAAGCATTGGGTATCCCAAGTTACGAAGCGACGAAGTAGCGAGAGAAGGATAGCTGTTGGATCTGGAACACAGGAGGACCGTTGGATCTGCATGTGGGATCGTGTCTCGGGACCTCGTAAGAAAAGGTTCAAGAATTTGGCCACGGGGATCGCGAGGTTGCAAGAGGCGATACCCCGACAGCGGGAGAGCAGTGTGGGCCATAGCGGAGCGTGAGTGGAATCCAGGTGGCACGAAGCCCTCGTGAGCTCGCCGCGAGAAGTCCCAAAATATTGGCATTAGGATTTGCGAGTCGCGAAGTGCCGAGAGCAGGGTTCGTGTGGACGTGTGACGGAAAACAAGGTGGGGACCATGTGGTCGACGAGTGGACATGTATTGCCTGGAGAGAGAAGTCAACATTCCGTTGAATTCTTGTATTCCAGAGATTCGTGGAATAGGAGGGTGAAAACTCGACAGTTCAACCTGTGAAGTGGTGAGGTTGCGAGGTTGCGAGTAGTGAAATCCATCGAAGGAGGAGTCAGCTCAGCGTTGACCTATCGCATCTTGGAGGATCGCAACGGGAGGCATAAGAGTTTGACCCACAAACTCACGAAGGTGCGAGTTGCGAGAGGGGCTAACATTTAAGCCTAGCCCACGGTTGCATGTGGAGAGGGCGCTAACAAGGAAAGGAGCTATACCCGTATCGCCAGGTCGGGTATCGCGAGATTAGACAGGAAGAATTGGAGGCTTTAAGCCATGAACTCGCGAGACCACGAGATTCAGCTAATTTCCCGGTGGTAAAGGGGAGACCTCGGGAAAAGATTGTTGTGGGTGCAGATTTCCCAATAGGGAAATAGAAGAACCTTGGAGTTCTTCGGGCCGAGAAGAAGAAGATCCTGTGAGAGCGGACGTGCTTGGGTGGCGCGTTTGCATCAAGTGGTATCAGAGCGAGAAAATCTCTTTGCTTTCTGTAGCAGAGAAGAAGAGAAAATTTCACCATGCCGCCGAGGAGAGAAAGACAATCACCCGATCCAGAGGATAGGGGGAACCAGAGAGGAAGAGGGAGACAAGCATAGAATACAGAAATGGAGAGGCAGATACGTGATCTCCGAGCGAGATTAGAAGATATGGAAGCAGCGCAGAGACGCACAACCAATGCTGGAGATCTGAGTGACTCCGAAGGCGAAGTTGAAGTTGAACAACAAGGAGAAGTTGCAGCCAAAGATGCAGCCAATGAGCGATTAATTAAAGATATCGCCCGGATGAGTTCGAAAACAAAGATGGACATTCCAGCTTATGAAGGAAATCTGGATGCAGAAGAGCTTCTAGATTGGATTAGAGCTCGTGATACCTACTTTGATTATGAGGATATCGAAGAGGATAAGAAGGTTAGGCATGCTGTCACAAAATTGAAAGGACACGCAACATTATGGTGGGACGAGCTTCAAGTAGATAGACGTTCCAAAGGCAAGAAAAAGATCAAACGCTGGGACTGAATGATTGCGAAGATGAAAGCAAAGTTCATCCCAAGGGATTATCAAATCACACTGTTCAGGAGAATGCAGAACCTGAGACAGAAGCTGATGACAGTGAAGGAGTATACTGAGGAATTCTACAAGCTAAATATCAGAGTAGGTCATCGGGAGAGCGATGATGAAAAAGTTGCCAGGTATATGAATGTCTTGAGATACGATATCCATGATGATATGAGTATGACAACCATCAGAATGGTGGAGGATGTGTATCAGATGGCGTTGAAATCTGAAGAGAAGCTAAGCCATAAGCCATCACAACGAGGCCGAGGTAGGAGCCAGCCAAAAGGTAAGTCATTTTCCCAAGATAGGTTTCAGAAATCCAAGGACGACTGGAAGAAGCCTCAGACTAGAACAAAAAGAGGTGGAAGTTCATAGTGAGGCCAGCACGCTGAACAACGAAGGCAGCATACGGAATAGGGTGGAGGATATGCTGATAATAACACATTTCCTCGTACCAGAGGTAGAGGAAGAGGCAGAGGTGGAGTCATCACATGCTTCACAAGTGGAAAGAATGGACACAAGGCAGTTGACTGTCCAGATAGGAAGAAGGATGGAGGAGAATCTCACATCACCGAGGCCCAGAGGCGAGATGTTGAGGCAGAAGACGCAGAAGATGGAAGGTCGTTGATGATGTGTAAGGTTCTCTTAACACCCGAGAAGGAGGTGGGGGACACGGCTCAGAGAAACTGACTTTTCAGAACCACATGCAAGACCAAAGACAGGAAGTGCAAGGTTATTGTGGACAGTGGAAGCACAGACAATCTCGTTTCAACCGAGATGGTGGAGAAACTAGAGTTGGAGACAACTGATCACCCGAGTCCATACAAAGTTTCATGGCTACAGAAGGGACATCAGGTAAGTGTCACTAAACAGTGCTTAG
>ML777404.1:1488223-1501332 GCA_009831015.1 Picea engelmannii | reverse complement strand
AGGGAGACCAAGAGGGGGACTAGAGAGAGAGAGAGAGTGACAGGAGGGGAGGAGAGAGACAAAAGGAGGTAAATAGGTAAAGAGAGAAAGGGGGGCAGAGTGGGGGATAGAGAGGGAGGGGGATACAAAGTGAGGAGGAGAGAGGGGTGGATGTAAGAGAGAGGGGTAGATGTAGGAGAGAGAGAGAGAGATGGTAGATGTAGGAGAGATAGTGGGAGGGAGGGGAAGAGAGAGAGAGGTAGGGGGTAGAGAGAGAGTGTGTTAATGTTTATGCCATTATTATAGTTCTTTTCATTTCAATAGATAATAGCAACATAAGAACAAGATCACTGAGAAATACACATTCACAAGAGACAGAACATTTATCCTGGGAAACCCTCTAGGGGAAGAAAACCCAGCAAAACTTCCTTAATATAGATAGCCAATACAATGCCAATAGATCTCTATGCTAAAACAGAAAGTCCTCTCCAAGATATGCGCCACTCTCTCTCTCCTTTGCCGGTAACAGATCAGAACTTGTCTTTCAAACTGAACAAGTGAGTTGTGATCAAATGAGGTGCTAGCCTCTTTTATTTATACAAGTTCTGGCACGTGTGAAGTGTCTCTTCACTGGCAGGGCCGACCTCTCCAACCGGGTGGGTAAACCCACCTTTATTATATTTCTGGGTCTCCTTATTAACTGCTGGGGCCAACTTCTTATTCTGCCTATTATAATTGTCTATTGACCAATCCACAAAAGGGGATTTGGTCCTATTACAATATCTGACATGATAAATCCACAATGGGGATTGATCCTATGAATAAAATATCAATAATAATAAGAATACTCTTTGCAGTTACATTATTTCAACACTCCCCCTTAACAAGAAGGGTATTCTTCAGCAGTATCATGCGAGAGAAAGAGGACACCATCATCAACAACATCAAATGGGAGGAAAACATCATCAATATCATCTTGGCTGGCATATCTATAAATCATCGGAAGTTTTCTTCATCGACAACATTGTCATTCTCGAAAGAATGCCATCATCTTTTGCATCAATATGTATTAGTATAAAAAGTGATACCTCATCACAGCACTAGGCTGGCCCATCACAGTACTAGACTAGCTCTATGTCACAGTTGTTAAGCTAGTAGCTCAGTGCAAGTCACATATTGCTTTACGTCTAACAACTAGGTCAGAAGTAAGGTATACATCATCTTAATTTAAGTCTAACAACTGGATCAGAAGCAAGGAACACATCATCTTGATTTATGAATAACAACTAGGTCAAAAGCAAGGAGTCATCTTGCTTTACGTCTAACAGCGAGGTCAGAAGCAAGGAGTCATCTTGCTTTACGTCTAACAGTGAGGTCAAAAGCAAGGAACACACACATCATCTTGCTTTATGTCTAACAACGAGGTCAGAAGCAAGGAGTCATCTTGCTTTATGTCTAACAACGAGGTCAGAAGCAAGGAACACACACATCATCTTGCTTTACGTCTAACAATGAGGTCAGAAGCAAGGAGTCATCTTTCTTTACGTCTAACAGCAAGGTCAGAAGCAAGGAAAACATATACTCGCCCTTCCAAGGAGGGTCCTTTCAGACTATACCAATATTATCTCGAAAGTGTTCAAACTTTACACGAGATAGAGGTTTGGTCAACACATCAACAACCTGCTCATTCGTGCTAACATACAGGAGCTTCAAGGCTCCTCTCTACACCATGTCATGGATGTAATGATAGCGAATCTCTATGTGCTTCGACCTGTCATGGAATACATGATTCTCTGTCATCTTTATGTAACTATGGTTGTCACATAGGATCGTGGTTGCTTCCATTTCTAGGTCAGATAGACCGGTCAACAACTTTCGAAGCCATATAGCTTCGCAGCTAGCAGAACATGCGGCAATGTACTCTGCTTCCTCTTTTCTAAGAGCAATACTGGATTGCTTCCTACGCTGCCACGAGATCATGGCTGATCCCAAACTGGAACAACATCTGGAAGTGCTTTTTCTGTCAGCAACGCTTCCTACCCAATCTGAATCAGTGTATCCACTCAATGTGAAATTATGATCTCCATCATAACTGAGACCATAATCTAATGTACCTTTAAGGTACCTCATCACATGTTTTGCAGCCACTAGGTGAACATGTCTGGGTTCTACCAGAAACCGACTCAAGGTGTTCACGGCAAAACAAATGTCTGGTTTGGTGTTCGTCAGGTACATCAACGATCCGATAATCTGTCTATACAGTGTGGCATCAATCAATTCTGACGACATATCGGCCAACAACTTCAGCTTCGCTTCCATGGGTGTATTCATGGGCTTGCATTCCAGCATGTCGAATCTCTTTAAGATTTCGACCGTGTACTTCCCTTGGTTAAGGAAGATCCTCTCAGGACTTTGCCATACCTCAAGACCTAAGAAATAATGCATTAGGACAAGGTCTTTCATTTCAAATTCCGAGGCAAGTCTCTTTTTACATTCAACAATGAGCTTTTCTTCTCCAGTTAAGAATAAGTCATCCACATCTAACAGTAATATTACTGGCTCATTATTCATAATTTTGAAGTAGAGATTTGAGTCAGCTTTACTCTTGGTAAATCCTAAGCTTGTCAAGAAACTACCTATATGTCCATACCAAGCTCTAGGAGCTTGCTTCAATCAATATGAGGCTTTCTTCAATCTGCAGACATGAGACTTCCTGTCTTCAACCTGAAATCCTTGAGGTTTCTCTATATACACTTCCTCTTCAATGACACCGTTTAGGAAAGATGTCTTCACATCCATCTGGTGTAGCTTCCACTTCATCTTAGCCACAAGAGCTATGGTGGTCCTGATCGAAGTGTATCTGGCCACAGGAGTGAATGTCTCTTCATAGTCAATGCCTTCCTTCTGGGAAAATCCACGAGCGACAAATCTTGCTTTATACTTCTCAATACTTCCATCAATAACATGTTTTATTTTGAAGAGCCATCTGTAGGATACTCCATCTTTATTCTTCAGTCTGGGAACTATTTCCCATACTTCGTTCTTCATTATGGATTGGTATTCCTCTATCATGGCATCTGCCCATTCTTTTCTATGAATGGATTCTTCACAGCAGGTAGTCTCCTCTTCTAGGAGATCATACATTAAAGCCATATAACTGGAGAATGGATTTGGTCTTTTCACTTGTCTCGTGGTTCCTTGGGGAACACCGTACTTCTATCCATATTGAATAAGCTCTCTAGCCCAAGCTGGCTTTCTTTTATGGAGGATCATCATCTGAGGAGGTTCTTGTAATTCTACTATATCATGGTCTTCTAGAAGTTCCTCATCAGGGGAAGTTACAACTTCCTTCACTGGTTCTGCAGCTCTGCGAACCTCCCTCATTGCAGTATTGGGGATTACGGGTTCCTCTTCATATACCTCTTCAAGCTGGCACAATTTAGATTTCTTGAGAGTTTCATCTTCATCAAAGGTTACATCCCTACTAATCTCAATGTGATGTTGACCTAGTATATAGATTCTGAAGGCCTTGGAGACCTCACAGTATCCCACAAATATTTCCTTCTTTCCTGAAGGGTCCATCTTGTTTCTCTTTTTTTTTAGGTATATGAATAAACACTGGACAGCCAAATATTTTAAGATGGCTTAAGAATGGCTTCTTTCCGGTGAACATCTCTTTTGGTGTCTTGAGCCCAAGTGCACTATGGGATAGTCGGTTCTGCACATAAACAACTGCCATTGCTACTTCTGCCCATAAGCACATAGGAAGATCTTGATCATGGATCATAGTCTTCACAGCTTCCAGTATGGTTCTGTTCTTCTGTTCAGCTACACCGTTTTGTTGGGGATTATAGGGAGTAGTGAGTTCCCTCTAGATCCCAACATCTTTGCAGAAGTTCACAAACTCTTTTGAGGTATATTCTCTTCCATTATCTGGCTTGAGTATCTTAATCTTCTTTTCAGAAAGGTTCTCTATCAAGGCTTTCAATTCCTTGAACTTGCTGAACACTTCAAATATATCAAGGTCTTACGAGCGTAATCATCAATGAATGATACATAGTATACATACCCACTAATGGAGGATTATGGCATTTGATCCACACACATCTGAATGAATGAGTTCTAGGACTCCTTATACCTTGCTATCCCTCTTCGGAAACGGGTTCTTGATGTTCTTCTCTTGTGCACATCGATTTCATATGCCTTTATGGTCACCTTTGAGTTCTGGTAAACTTGTGACCGCTTTGCATATGTATGGTGGTGCCTTGTAGTTGATGTGAGCTAATCATCTATGCTAAGATTCTTAATTGGCGTGGGTCATGGAAACTTCTGAGTGACCCTTTAGCTCATGCGAGCCACCTTCTTCTTTTCCAATGATGATTGCTTCATTTATGGTCTCTCCTTTAACACGTTGCCTTCTACAACCGTCGCTATAGCTTCCTCATGTGACCTAGAGCAAGGTCAACAAAACAACAAGCAAGAATAATATCCTTCTGATAATATAAAGAAATAGCATGAACAATCATCATTGTAGCTCCTTTAGAGCTATCACTTATAATTTATCAGAAACAAATATTAAAGGTAAGGAATACAATACGAAGTGAGGTCAACACTCTCATAGTGTTGTGACCAAGCATTCTTCCATGGCAACCTGGAACTAACACACAAGATTTCTCCTAGAGGAGGTGTTAGTTGTATCAGGCAAAGTATTTACCTCTATATGCTCACATGCTATCAAGTATAATACTTTACGACGACTTCTATATCCATTATAGTCATCAGTTTATCATGTGTACCTTTGAATCTTATTAATCTTGATTAATCAAACCTGGAACCTTGTCCTCAAGAATGAGTGCTTGCTTTTCTTCCAGGTCTCCTTCACTCAAGTGACGAGTGCTTTCTTCAACCTGTCTATTGTACTAAGACAATATGCTATCTTGACAGAATGTTAGGTTAGAGGATAAGCTCTATGATCAACTTTTAATCCTTCTAATAATTTGATCATAACTTCAACATGCAACACTGATTAAGATAATGTCATGACAAATAGATGTATATCAGAATAATCACACCTGGGTTGCATAATTCCTCTGAATGTGTTGGATCTTGAGATCCTTCTAGATCTATGGCAAGAGATCCCTTCTCCTACAAATACTCTTTAGGGTTTAACCATTAAACATATGTAAGTACATACCTCTGATAGCATTTTCAAGTAGTGGCTCCATCTGGTAGCAGCGGTAATCATTGCCAACTCTTGAGAACACTTCAAGGGTGATTGCAACTAGTTCTACAGCTGCAAATGCAAATGGTACTGCAACTGCAACTGGTTCTGAGACTGCAACTGCAACTGCAGCTTAGGGTTTTATGAGGAAATCCTATTTTTTCAAACTTCAAATTTTGAAATTCTGATCTAGGGGATAGATGCGTTGAGTTGAGGCGAGTTAGCTGGTGCAATCGGAATTTCGAAAATCCAACTTTTACCCCCTCAAACTTGATCTGTGGATTTCTGGACTGGTGCTTCTTGTTTTCTGGTACTCTGGTACTTCTGGTACTCTGGTTTTCTGGTACTTTGTGAAACTAGGGTTTCACTTTCCAGGAGATCTAGCCACTGAAAAGGTGCACTGAAGGTGCCAAAATGATCCTTGGGGGAGGGCACAACTTTCTAGGTGGTTTTGGAGCTGAAAAGCTTCACTTTTGAAAAACCCTAATTTTGCAAGTACGACAACAGTGACATTTTTCTCTTGTGAAATATGCTTCCTTCAGGTTGGCTCTGATACCATATTAATGTTTATGCCATTATTATAGTTCTTTGCATTTCAATAGATAATAGCAACATAAGAACAAGATAACTGAGAAATACACATTCACAAGAGACACAACATTTATCCTGAGAAACCCTCTAGGGGAAGAAAACCCAGCAAAACTTCCTTATATAGATAGCCAATACAATGCCAAGAGATCTCTATGCTAAAACATAAAGTCCTCTCCAAGATATGTGCCACTCTCTCTCTCCTTTGCCGGTAACATATCAAAACTTGTCTCTCAAACTGAGCAAGTGAGTTATGATCAAATGAGGCGCTAGCCTCCTTTATTTATACAATTTCTGGCACCTGTGAAGTGTCTCTTCACTGGCAGGGCCGACCTCTCCAACTGGGTGGGTAAACCCACCTTTATTATATTTCTGGGTCTCCTTATTAACTACTAAGGCTAACTTCTTATTCTGCCTATTATAATTGTCTATTGACCAATCTGCAAAAGGGGATTTGGTCCTATTACAATATCTGACATGATCAATCCACAATGGGGATTGATCCTATGAATAAAATATCAATAATAATAAGAATACTCTTTGCAGTTACATTATTTCAATAGAGTGTGTGAGTGTGAGAGGGGTAGAGAGAAATAAAGAGAGGGGGGGTTGGAAAAGGAGTGTTTGATACAGTGAGAGGGAGGGAGAGGGAGACAAAGAGAGGGCATAGGGAGAGAGAAAGTTTGAGAGGAAGGAGGGTAGATAGAGATAAATCGAGAAATGGAGGGGGATACAGAGTGAGGGGGAGAGAGGAGTACACACAAGCGAGAGAGGGGAGGGAGAGAAAGAGACAAAAAGAGTAGAAGATATATTGAGAGTGATATGGATATATAGATGGATAGGGTATAGAGAGAGGGATGAGAGAAAGAAGGGGAGGGAGGGAGATCTATCAAGAGAAGAAGAGAGGCCAAGAGTGACATGGAGATATATAGAGAAGGAGGTATAATAATAAAGAGAGAAAGAGGGGTAGAGAAAGAGAGAGAGTGAGAATAAAAACAAGGAGAGAGAGAGAGAGGTGGGAGAGAGAGGGGGGTATAGAGAGAGAGAGAGAGAGAGAGAGAGAGAGAGAGGCATGGCAAGGAAAGGTATAGGTCTAGGTCATGGCCTAAGTTTAGGTCTAGGTCCAGGTCTAGGTATTTCCATGCCTTACCATGTTTAGGTCAAGGCCATGTCTTTCCTTACCATGCCTTGCCTTGCAATGTAAAAAAATTTCTAGTGTGTGAGAGTATAAGTGGGAGAGAGAGGAATACAAAGAGGGGAACTAAAGAGAGAGTGTGGGAGGGAGAGAGAGGAAGGCATAGATGGTGACTAGAAAGAGTGTGTGTGAGTGTGGGAGGGAGAGAGAGGAAGTCATAGAAGGGCGATGGAGAGAGAGTGTGTGAGAGTGTGAGAGGGAGAGAGAGGAAGACAAAGAGGGAGGTAGAGAGAGGTAAATGTAGGAGAGAGGGTTAGATGTAGGAGAGATAGAGGATATATAGTGGGAGGAAGGGGGAGAGAGAGAGGGAGGAGGGGGGAGAGAGAGAGAGAGTGTGAGAGTGTGAGAGGGGGAGAGAGAAAGACAAATATGAGGGGTTGAGAGAGAGTGTGTGAGAGGGAGGGAGTGGGAGACAAAGAGGGGGGTAGAGAGATGGATAATGAGAGGAATGGGGGTAGAGAGAGGGATACATATAAGGTGGGTATAGAGAGAGTGAGAGAAAGGGGGGGATACACACGGAGATAGAGAGGGGGGATAGAGAGATAAAGATGAGTAGAGATAGAGTGATTGATCTGGATTTTATGAGCGGAACGAAATGAATATAGATTATTAACAGATTCTTAAAAAAAATAATAGAGATACAGTAAAACTGGTTTTCTATTCAATAAGGAAATAAGTTGAAATTGTAAAATGCAGCGGAAATAAGCTTGCTAAAATGGTGGTGGCTTATCTCTGAGAAGAGATGTGACGGTTGCGCTCATTCATAAGAAGATGATTACAATGAGGCTATGAAGGCCTTTTTTACAATAAAAAAGAATGCCAAAAACTCTAGACATCCAAAAACCTAACCCTAGGAGATGAAACACTAAAAGTCATGTGGGCCCCGTTTGGGTAAGTTAGTACATTAACTTCCCGTGGTCGTAACTTTTGCATACGATCTCCGTTTTAGGCGTATGATAGCCTGTTGGAAAGGTATCGTTGAGGAGATTCATTTTGAGGGCTCAAGCATTCCTTTAGTTACCATTGAGTAGATCGATACTGAAAAACCTTCATTTAGGCCCTCAAAATGGCCCCAGAAGTTAAAAATGCTAAAAATAGTAAATTGCCAAAATTGCCAGAAAAATATTTTGAGCCAGTTGGAAAAGGTGGGTAGCCACTGATATCCACCTGGATCAATCCTCCCTCCTTAGGAAGCAATGGTCTCCATTGCGTTGAGGTCCCCCATCAGATGAGGAAATTTCTGCTGAATTTGGCCCCGGGTGAGCCACTTGCCTTGGTGCAGAAGCTGCCCTGCTTTGACGACTCAATAAAGATGGATCCTTTGCTGTTGAGTTCCCTTGATATGTGTGTCAACAATCTGATCATTGAATGCTTGTTGTATGCAGTCGAGGTTGAGCTCTATTGGTGTCAATTGTTTTTCTACTTCTGAGGTGTCCAATAATGGTGGGAAATAAGGGCGAAGGAGATCCACGTTGAACACTGGGTGCAGGCCAAGGAAATGAGGAATGTTGAGATGAAAAGAATTATATCCCATAGCCTTGGCGATGGTGTACAACCCATAACGGAGTGGGAAAAACTTTCGATGGGGTCCTGTAAGGCGTTCTTTCTACAAGTGCAACCAAACTTTGTCGCCCACTTGAAACTTATGTGGCACCCGATGTTGATCATGGCGCTGTTTGTACTTGTCATTGGAATTCTATAGGATATCCTAAACCTGTTGGTGGATGTGCTGGATCCGCTCAATGAATCGGGTGGATTTGTCACCTTCAGTTGGAGCAGGATATGAGTTAGTTGATGTGACCGCAAGGGGAAGTGCAACATCTATGGGACCAGATCGTTGGAATCCCAACGCCACCTTAAAGGGGCTGTGGCCAGTTGAGCTATGCAGGGCTCGGTTGTAGCTATGTTGGACATAGGGAAGGCTCTCATCCCATGTGTGAGGGTTCTGTGAATTATACATGCGAAGGATATGCAAAATCATTCGATTTACGACCTCGGTTTGGCCATCTGTCTGAGGGTGGAAGGCCGTGGATTTGGTGAGCTTGGTGTCCAACAGTGACCAGAGGCTTGACCAAAATGTGCTGAGAAATTGACTATCCTGATCTGAGACAATGGTTTGTGGGATTCCAAATGGTACCCAGACTCGTTCAAAGAAGAGCTTGGTAGTGGCCTCTGCTGTGATGTTCTTCTTGCAGGAAACCAAAATTGCCATCTTAGAGAAGTGATCAACAACCACAAAAACACAGTCGTTTCCCCGCTTGGTGGACTGGAGGCTCGACATGTAGTCCATTGAGATGGATTTCCATGGCTTGTTAGGGGTAGGAAGAGGGGTGTACAGGCCCTGTTTCTTAGTGGTCGGTTTGGCAGGGCCTGATATACTTGTTGACCTCCTTTTGAAGTTTCAGCCAATAGAAATGTTTCTGTAGCATTGCCACTGTCTTTTCGACGCCGAAGTGTCCTACCACCCAACTGTAGTGGGCTTCCTAGATCAACTTCACTCACTCTCTTGATGGAACAAAGATATGGCCCAGACGACACAACAACCCATCCTGAAGATGGAAATTATCGACAACTGCGTTTTCCCCCAACATTTGGTAGGTGGTGGCAAATTCCAGGTCTGCCTCGTAAAGTTGGGGCGATCCAGAGGTATCATGGCTGCAAGAGTCTAGCACCGTAGTGAGTGCCGCGATTGGCGGTCTGCTGAGGCAATCAACGACGCGATTGGTGCTTCCTGTTTTATACTTGATGTTGAGGTGGAACTGTTGCAAGTATGTGGAACACTTTTGATAGTGGTCATTCTATAATTTTCCTTGTGTCTGTATGAACTACAGTGGCTTATGATTAGTGTGGATGATTGTATCCTTACTAAGAATGTAGTGTCTCCACTGGCAACAGGCTTGCACAATGGAGTGCATTTCTTTGTCATAAGTAGGGTACTTACAGACAACATCTAATAGTGTCTCACTATGATAGGCCACAGGGTGGCTGTCCTGAGTGAGAACGACACCCACAACATAGTCTGAAGCATTTGTCTCGATCTCAAAAGGATGCTGTAGGTATGGGAGTGAAAGTACTGGGGATGAGCATAAGCGCTGCTTCAAATCATCGAATTCTTTTTTTTGTGACCGTCCCCATGCAAATTTCTCCTTACCACCACCCCTGGTTATTCGGCTGAGGGCCCATGCAATGTGGGAGAATCCCAACACAAACCTGTGATAGAAATTGACAAGGCCCAAGAAGCTTCGAAGCTCAGTGAGTGTGGTTGGGGCTGGCCAATCATGAATGACTTGGATCTTGGCTGGATCCACATGTACGCCATGATGATCAACGATCTAGCCCAGGTAATGGACCCTGTCCATGCTGAAGGAGAATTTTTCCAAGTTGGCATATAGCTTGTGCTGTTGTAGGGTGTAAAGAACCTGCTGAATATGCTGCAAGTGTTCGACCCAAGTCTTTCTATAAATGAGAATGTCATCCAGATGCATCACTACAAAATTATTGGTGAATGGTCACAGGATATCATCCATCAACCTCATGAAAGTGGCTGGTTCATTTGTTAAACCAAAGGGCGTGACCAACCATTCAAAAAGGCCTTCCTTTGACTTGAAGGCGGTCTTCCATACATCTGTCTTCTCTATCAGGACTTGGTGGTAGCCAGACTTCAGATCAATCTTACTGAAGTATTTGGCCCCCGTGAGTTGATCCAGGAGGTCATCGATTCGGGGAATCGGATACCGGTTTCTGACTGTGATTTTATTCAGAGCCCGATAATCAATGCAGAGTCGTCAGGTTCCATCTTTCTTCTGTACCAACACGATTGGGCTCCCACAAGGTGAGGAGCTAGGACGGATGTTCCCCTTGTGGAGAAGTTCTTGGATCTGTTGCTTGATCTCCTCATTCTTTAACAGAGAGTGGTGATAGACTGGCCCATTGGGCAGCGGTGCACTGGGGGTCATATTGATGGGGTGCTCGACCTGGTAGTGCAGAGGTACCCCAGTAGGTGAGGAGAAGATATCCGAGTATTCTTCCACCACCTTATCTATTTGCTTCTACTGTGTGGAGAGGTCGGCTACAGAGACCCTAGATGTGGCTGTGATCTTTCGCTTATTCTTAGAGCGAATCATAAAAAAGACAAACTTCTCCGTCTGAGAGATGACCTTCCTGCATTGCTTAGCAGAGATCAAGGAAATACCACT
Organism: Picea engelmannii; assembly: GCA_009831015.1. Classification (NCBI taxonomy): domain Eukaryota; kingdom Viridiplantae; phylum Streptophyta; class Pinopsida; order Pinales; family Pinaceae; genus Picea; species Picea engelmannii. The sequence goes on along the minus strand of ML777404.1, from coordinate 1,490,153 downwards.
AGGTGGGATTGCCTCAGGTATCCTGTACAATTTCCTTTTCAAAGTAATAATAACACTACGAGGCCTAGACTCATATACAACATGAAGTTTCCATAAATAAGGTTCTCCTAAAAGAACATCATAAAATTCGAGAGGAGCAACATCACACAATACCTCTTCTTTGAAGGGATTGATGCCATATGACAATCGACACGGTTGGCTGACACAGAGATCGCTTCCTTGGCAGAGCCATCCAATGGTGTAGGGTTGTGGGTGCAGTGTTGTCGATAGGGAAAGCCACTTGACGAATTTTGCTGATATGAGGTTCTTATGGCTACCACTATCAATTATGAAGTGCAGTGGGGTGCCTTTTACCCACATCTGTGAATGGAAGAGGCGCTCACCTTCTTTTGGCTCGTTTGGTTCACTAGGCTGGAGCTTGGTGGTAGAAATGGTGGCACTGGGTTCCTCATCAATGATCCATCTTCCCCTTTCTGGTTCTGGCTCAGATTCAGAACCCACATCTGATTTAGAGGCTTTCACTTCAGCCACCAATGACTACTTTGAGCGACAATCAACAGTGTTATGCCAAGGGCTCTTATGGAAGTCACACCACTTCTTGGTATCTTTCTTTGTCTTTCTGGTGTCCTTCTTTGCTTGTGGCTTGGATTGGTTGTCCTGATACTGTCCATATTTGCTCTGCCCTTTGTTCTGTGTGTTGGGGATGCCCTTTCCTGGATTTTGTTGTGAGAGGTTCTCGGGCCCAAATTTCCGCATCTTTTGTTTGAGCTTCTGCTTGATTTTGACGACATATCGGTAGGCCACGCCCAAGGATGAGATGTCTAGAAATTCCATTTCAGTCTGGATGTATCTATGTAGAGCACCACAATTCTTGAGCACCATATGTCGCTTCGAATATTTGATACCCAGCTTGGTGCGCAAGGTATGGAAGATATTTGTGAAATCTGGCACTGCTTGGTCTCTTTCTTGCCGCAGTGTGGTCCATTTGGTATACAAGTCGTCCTAACTTTCGAAAGGGTAGTATTGTTCCTTAATAATATCCTTGAAGGATTCCTAGGTGGCCGTGACTGTGAATAATGAGGTTTCCTCTGTTTTCTTTTGCTCACAGAAAGTTTCCCACAAATATTTGACATCAGGAACGACTTTGAGGAGTGCAAAAGTAATCTTTTCTCTATTCAAAAAGTTATGGACATAAAAATACCCTTCTAGTAGATTCAACCACTTGTCTACAACATCTGTGTCTATCTGAACTTCAAATATAGGAATATCGAAGTTTATTTGTACCTTGAAGGGGGTGGCGCCTTCGCTCGAAGAAGATGCGTCGCCTGTTGGTAGCCGCCAAAGGATTTGCACGAAACTATCCATCATATCGTTCCTTTGTTGCATGAGAGCTTCCTCAATCAACAATTTGAAAGGATCTCTTGTCCAATCATATTTCTTTTCTCCTACCATGAGAGGTCACTTGGGCATGTAAGAGATTTTTTCCTCAAGAGAAATAAGCTCGAGACCCAACTCTTTGTAGTCCGACCTCGTTGGGGACATGCATTAAGACGACAAGGAGCAGACCACTCTGATACCACTGATCCAGATTTTATGAGTGGAACAAAATGAATATAGATTATTAATAGATGCTTAACACAAAATAACAGAGATATAATAAAACTAGTTTTCTATTCAATAAGGAAATAAGCTGAAACTGTAAAATGCAGCGGAAACAAGCTTGCTGGAATGGTGGCGGCTTATCTCTGAGAAGAGATGTGACGTCTGCGCTCATTCACAAGAATATGATTACAATGAGGCTCTGAAGGCATTTTTTACAATAAACAGGAATTCCAAAAACCCTAGACATCCAAAAACCTAACCCTAGGAGATGAAGCGTCAAAAGTCATGTGGGCCCCGTTTGGGTAAGTTAGTACATTAACTTCCCGGG
>ML777404.1:1462632-1479401 GCA_009831015.1 Picea engelmannii | reverse complement strand
ACATCAGATCCTTTATGGGATTAGCAGGATACTATAGGAGATTTATAAAAGGATTCTTCAAGATTGGTTGTCCAATCACTGCCCTCCAGAAGAAGGGGACAAAATTCCTGTGGACACAGAAATGTGAAGAAAGATTCCAAACCGTGAAACATCTACTGACCCATACACCCGTGTTGAAAATTGCTGACCCAGAAGCTGACTTCCTTGTGTGCATAGATGCCTGTAAGGAAGGGCTCGGAGGAGTCCTTATGCAGAAAGGAAGTCTGATCTGCTATGAATCCCAAAAATTGAACGAACATGAAGTCAACTATGTGACTCATGATCTAGAACTGGCTGCCATAGTGCATGCCTTGAAAATGTGGAGGCATTACCTCTTGGGAAGAAAATTTGTACTTATGACAGATCACTGTGGATTGCGATATTTGTTTGACCAACCAAAGCTCAATGCCAGACAAGCTATATGGATGGCCCTCCTTAGCGATTTTTATTTTGAAATCAAGCACATTAAAGGGAAAGAAAATAGGGTGGCTGATGCCCTTAGCAGAAGCATGAAAACAATTCACCTAGCAGTGGTGAGCACCTGCGAGACAAATGTCAAGAACAGAGTCAGAAATTCGCAAGAGACAGATCCCTTCGTTCAGACTGTGACCCTGTACCTACAGCAAGAACCCGCTGGAGTAAAATATGAAGGCTACCGGATGAACGAAGGAGGTCTGCTCACTTACAGAGATAGACTGTACATTCCAAATTGTGACGACTTGAAGAGGTTCATTATGGATGAACTACATAAAAGACCATATACTGGTCACCCAGGATACCGGAAAATGATCACTGCCACCTGAAAACAATTTTATTGGCCTGGATTGAAGAAAGACACAGCCAAATATTTGGCTCGATGCATAGAGTGCCAACACATTAAAGCAGAACATCGACACCTAGTAGGACTATTGCAACCTTTACCCATCCCATAATGGAAATGGGAAACCATCTCCATGGATTTTATCACTGGATTTCCAACTTCAACCAAATAGAATGATGCCATTATGGTAGTGGTGGATAAACTGAGCAAGTCTGCTCATTTCATCCCCGTCAAATCGACCTGCAAGGCGATAGATATCGCCCAGGTATTCGTGAAAGAGGTATTCAGACTGCACGGTATGTCGAAAGAGATAGTGTCTGACAAAGACACAAAATTTACTTCCAATTTTTGGAAATCACTGATGGCTGGTTTAGAGACCAAATTGTTGTTTAGCACCGCCTATCACCCTCAAACCGACGGACAAATGGAAAGAGCGAATCAAATATTGGAGGATATGTTAAGGATGCATGTAATGCATCAACCCAGAAAATGGGAAGACTACCTGCCATTGGTAGAATTTGCCTACAACAATGGCTACCAAGCATCCTTAAAGATGAGTCCCTTCGAGGTCCTCTATGGTAGGCCATGTAATACTCCAGTCAGCTGGAGTAACCCTGTAAACAAGATTTCTTTTGGACCCAATATGTTGAAAGAAATGGAACAACAAGTGACTCAGATAAAATAAAATCTGAAGGTCGCTCAGAATCGACAGAAAAGTTATGCCGACCAAAAGAGAACTCCAAGAGAGTTCAAAATGGGAGACCATGCATATCTCAGAATTAAGCCCAGAAGGAGTTCCCTGAAAATGGGAGCTTGTGCCAAGTTGGCACCCCAGTATTGTGGACCCTTTGAGGTTCTAGATAGAGTGGGACCTGTAGCCTATCGGCTAGCACTTCCTCCCACAGTTAAAGCACATAATGTTTTCCATGTTTCATTACTGAAGAAATATGTACATGATGCTAATCATATAATTGACTGGTCTGTGATCCAGGTGGAACCGAAGGGAGAATTTCTACCAGAACCCCAAGGCATATTGGACAGAAAGGAAACCTCGCTCTGGAACTGAACCATTGCATAGGTCAAGGTGCAGTGGAAAAGTTTTGGCCCAGATGAGGCTACATGGGAAATGGAGGATGCCATGAAACAAGCATATCCGATTTTGTTTGCATCTGAACATGCATGACATGTTGATAGATAGAACATCAAGGACGATGTTCCTTTAAGGGGGAGGGAATTGTAACACCCTGTTTCCCCCAGTTTGTAAAAATAATTGGACTGGCCAAGAACTGTAGCAAACTCAGAAATGTGAATATGTGATGTGAATGGACCTTGTGGAAAAGGTCGATGAATGTGAATAATATTATGAATTTATATTGTAGGACTGCTGAGAGGGGATATGTTGAAAAAGAGACCACGATGGCTACAGAAAGGTGATGGAAGGCACCTGGAAAGGTGGCGTTAACTTCCACCAAAAAACAATACCGTATTTGGACTTCACTGGCCCAGAGAACCAAAAGCGGCTCGCTGGCCCCGAATTAAATGTCGCGTAGGTTGGTAGGTAGATGGTTCCTTAGGAATTAATGAGGGATGGGGAGGTGAACCGCCCATCCGTAGAGCCATCAGTCCTGACCAACGCGAGGGAAATTGTGCCACATGCAACCTTGCAAGAGGATAAGGCGTGGGGGAGAAGCGATTGGGGGGAGACGCGAGGGGAGAAAGAGAACTCTGACGATATGTAGAGTGAGTGATAGCAGAGAGGAAGGAGAGTAACCTTCGCTCCTGGTCACTGGAAAATAGAGACGCAGTCTCATAGCATCGTGGTCTCAGCTCGGGGGTGGTTAGTGGTAAATCCGATGGGAGTTGCTGAGCCTATGGTTGGGTGGAAACGAGCACCCCTCTCAGCAGTTGCATAACCCCTGGTGTTACTTTCTGATAAGTGTTTTTCCTTTGGCATCTTAAAATATATGTATTCTGACATTCATGATCATAAGCTGTGAAATTGTGAATGATTTCATTATAAGAATGTCTGTATGGTGTCTTGATTAGTACTGGTAGTTGTATGTTTATAATGGAAATACTATGTATGGCTTATGATCTCATAAATCATTATTTATATGCATACTGATCTAATTCAGACTTCACGCCTGGTTCTCGGGAGAGAGATACCCTTATCTGCCTCAGATAGTACCCTGGGTAAACCTCCCCATAGAGATACCCTTCTTGAAAATCCCATCAAGAGCTTGGAAGCAGGACGTGAAGGCGCAAGGCCTTAAGAAATCCCTGATAAGTATTGAATCGATGGATGAGATCCTGTCGGGAGATCTGTGGTCACTCATGACCGTCAGATATGAATAAGAAGTTGGAAAGTTAAGTTCCTTAACCTTGATAGGTGGTGATCGACGGACGAGATTTCGTCGAGAAATTTGTGGTCACTCATGACTGTTGTCGAGAAATTTGTGGTCACTCATGACTGTTAGATTTGGTAGGAGAAAGTAGGATGTTAATTTCCTTACCCCTGTGAATTTCTGTGTCTTCGTGGGTAGCGAAGAGGTCGGGACCGTAGATCCCCAAGGTCTATGAGAGCATCCAGATCGTTGATCTTTCCACGTCCAGGGAGTCATGGGAGAGCACACAAGTTAGGAACCTGTCTGAGTCGTCAAATATCGGCTGGAAAACTCGACAACCGTTGGATCTGGTAAAAGATACCCAAGGTTTAAACCCCCAGTGAATAGCGGCGAAAGCCCTGAAATAGATCTAGACTGTCCGAGTAACGGAGGCCATGTGTCAAGAGATTTTCCACTTCGGGAAATCGGGAGTCGAGAACTTGGGAGTTCTGGTGACGAAAGATCGGGGCATTCCATGGTAGAAACCCCGAAGTGGATTTGGGTCGTTCGATTAAAGGAGGCCACGTGTCGTGAGATTTCCCATTTCGGGAAATCAGGAATCGAGAACTCAGGAGTTCTGGTGACGAGAGATCGGCATGTTCCATGGTGGAAACCCTGAAGAAGTCGTAGACCGACTGATTTCGGGAGGCTACGTGTCGAGATATTACCCGTTTCGGGAAATTGGGGATCGGGGATTCGGGAGTCCCATTGACAAGAGGTCGGGTTCTCGCCTTGATAAATCCCGACGGAAGAGAGACTGTGGTCATATGGGAAGAGGTCATATTGACCAAGGAATAACCCAAGGTGCTAATCACCGATTGAGGGTCGTTCAGTACTTCGATGTTTCGACATTCATGATACCGAAGGGCATGTTCCCCTGTGCTTTCAAACCCCAAAATCCAGACTTATAAACATCGAGATGTTAGCATGTGGTTAGGCTCTGATGAACGGACAGGATCCTCTCGGAGGATCCAGGATCTGGGATGACCGTGAGATGTGAGGAAGAGATGCCACCTTTAAGCTGGGGCACGAATGCGCATTAGGGTAAGTAGCGAGCATATCTGGATGGCAAGAGTCCACCCGCCCAGATCTACGGCTGAGGCTTCATTCCAGAGCCCCCTTGTTGTTCTGCCTTTAGAGGTGAGGGGGGGGGGGGGTTCTGGAATCGAATGCACAACTCTTGAACGGTCAGGATTTATTCTCCTTGATCAACGGTTCTCAGGCAAATTCCGGACCCCCCTTGCCATTCTGCCTTTAATGGGGGGGGGGGTCTGGAATGGTGTGGCGTGTGAAGTGGGACTCGTCTCCTGTCACATCGCCCATCGTGTCGTGCTTCCCTCTTGCCACCTATACTCCACTAAACCGCGTGACAGGGCCGGTTCCTATTGGCCATTCGCTAACCCTGTTGGGATTCGTCCCTATTGGCCAGTCGCTAGCCCTGTCGGGGTTCAGCGGTTGCAGATTCGAACGATTCGACATTTCTGTAGCACCGAGTCACGAATTACTGAGAGGCGCTATGGTTATTCGACCTATGATCATGACCCACGATCACATGGGAGTAGACAGAGAAAGAGCTAGCTTATGCTAGGCCTCCGTAGATATTTTTAGGGCTTTGATTCTGCAGAAAGCAACACAAAATTTGATTATGGTAGTGGGTGCGTTACATTTATCCAATGCCTCCATCAGATCCTATGTTGTCTTTTCTTTCTAAATATTTAAATCCACCGACATTGATAGGCACAATCATTTCAGTCCTAGTGCTTTTTTGTCAAGAACCTCCCATTCTTTATCCTTCATACTCTCCAGTTGATTTTCTTTCCTACCCAAAGATAGGTAAAGATCCTTCTTATATAAATAATATTCCATTTGCATCTTCCATAATTGGTAGTTTTGGCCATTAAATTTATTGACCCTAAACTTTCCACATTCCTCCACTGCTCCCACTTGAACTAGGAACCCTCTTTTCCTACGAGTTACCTTTCACTTTGATACCAATTGTTATAAAATCAAGATCACAGAGAAATAAAATAAAATATATGCGGAAATAAAAAACTGAAGATACAAAATAAAAAAAAGACATAGTAATTCGTGGTTCACCCAATGTGGGCTATGTCCACGAGAGAAATTTCCATGTCCTTCCTTTATTATTATCTAGCAAATGAAGGGATACAACCTACAACAAACCAGCTGTAACTTCCTCCTATTTCTTCCACATTCTCCTCTATGAGAATACAATATTCACTCACATACATATCCACAATACAATTCCCTCATAAAAGAGAGTTTCCTTCTAGGGAAAAAAAAACCCTAAAATAACTTCTACTCTCAGATCTGTGACCTTATAATGAATGGTCCAGATTGACTATGAAATTACAATATTTTACAAGGCAATTTTCCCAAAATTTTATATTATGGGGCTCTACCCCTGAACCCCTGCTAGGAGGGGGCTCCAAAATTTCTCCCCCCCCCCCCTTCTGACAAGAGATATGGTAGGGAAAACACTCTCACACCCCTGATCAATAAATGGGGTCCAAATGTGGCTGAAACAATACCTATGAATCAGGAAGATAATCTGGCTCCACGACCAACACTTTGGGTACAAAAAATATATTCCTCTTCTCAAAAGATTTAGTTTCTAAAAATGTATGGTGCCTCCTATAGGGAACATGCCTTTGGGCCCAAAATATTAAGGAAACATGCCTTTCCTCCTCTTCCATAGAGGATTGGATATGTTCTCCAAACAAAAGGACACGAAATCCTTGATAATATGAAAATTCACCATCACAACTTTTTCTCTAATAGAGAATTGGCTGATATGGAAGGCAGGAAAAGGAGACAAGGTCTTGATTGGACTCAATCCATGGATTAGGAATAGGGAATCTCATAGATTTCCAATTCCCCTCATTCAATATCTTAAAGAGAACAATTTTTTCTCCCTTCGTCATGTCACCTGTGGGTAGGCCATGAAGAATCTATTGCAACAATGGATTTCATGGAGATACATGGAACTTAGTGAAGAATATACAGAGAATTTGAAATTCTAACCTCACTGTCTCAGGATCTATAGTATTATTCTAATCGATGATGAGGTTGAACTCCTCTAGTATCTAAATCCATTTTGGGTATATGATCCCAAGTTTGAATTTAAGGCACTAGCTATGGAAGGAAATGACTAACCACTGATTTGGTGGTGGAAACCTATATGTAATTTAAAATGACCTACGGAAGCCAAAAATTTATGTGGCTTCTCCTCAATAGCAAGGCCCTCACCTGGGACATTTTATAAAAAAGAAGTTTCAAAGGCCCTGACAAATTTTGTCTCTGCAAAGAAGATATTGAATCAAATGTACATCTAATTATCTCCTCTCCCTTTTCAAAAAACGTTTGGAAAGAAATAGATGGCTTAAATTTCCTCCATAACTCCTGGATAGGGAACACCATATAATAATCCTTAAGTCACTGGGTTTAGAAAAAGGACACAAAACATTCAAAGTACTTCCCCTCACCTTGGCCTAGGGGATTTGGGTAGCTAGAAATGTTAAACTATTTGATAACCTACCCCTCATGTGTGCCACTCAAAGTCTTAATATAATAAGTGCTTTCCCTCAATTTTTAGTTGTTCTTGCTCACTCTCGAGATTTAATGCCACATATAAATGAATTTTCTTCATGGGTATTCTTTAATGTATCCTCTTAGGTAGATCCTCACTAAGGAGGGTATAGAGGAATCATCTTTCTTTCCTCATCCCATACTATTTCTTTCAGATTTGGGATTGATCATGCTACAAATAATTACAATGAGCTCATGGCTCTCAAGCTAGTATTCATTCTAGTGCTTGAAAAGGAGATCACACAACTTCAATTTTTTTATGATTCCCTTTTAGTTATTCAATGGATGAAAGGAGAGTGTATGTCGAGGAACTTCTTAATTCAACCATTATTTCATGACACTAAGAACAATCATCTTTTTCTCATATATCATCTTCTCATTTCTACAGGGACAAAAACATTGAAGCTAATAGGTTGTCCAAGCAAGGATTGGAGTTGCAAGAAGGAACCTCGACAATGTTTGAATCCGATCAAGGACAATTTTCTTCTCATTTTCATGAATCATGGATTTAAATTCTTTATTTTTTCACAATTTTGAGAGGAAACGCCTCAATGTATTGGTGTTTAAACTTGTGTGTTGCTAGATAGGTTAGGTATATGTATCTAATTTTTTCTCTCTCCATAGAGAACATATCATGTGTATTTGGAACCATGATTTATTATAGTTTTTTTCTTTCAAAACAAGACAAATTTCATACACGAATTTATTTTATGAAGTGTAATGCCCCGTTTCACCTAACTATTTTTAGACAACAACCTTATTTTTTGAGGGAGTTTTCTCACAAATGACCTATTTAATTAACACTTTGATGAATGCTAGACTTATTATGAATTTATTAAAATATCAAAATGTGAAATTGATTAATTATGCGTTATATCTTGTTGAATTTTTTTATGGATGATCATGATTGTACATATATTACTAATGAGTTCTTGAGTGTAGAGGAAGCTCAATGACATGTTGATGCATATATAATTAACAAGACCCTAGGACTACAGACTAAGTCAGGGAGTAAATGTACGGATGGAATTTTGAATAAATGATTTAAGTCGATTATGGACATTACTGATTAAAACTTGTTTAGTGGATGTAGGCACATGGATCATGCTTTCTGATCCGACTCACAAAGTAGCGGGGCTATACAAAACCATACCAACATAAGAAGGAGGGCTGCAACAACGTCCCTGATTCCACTCACTAGAACTCTCGTTGTGGCCGAAGTTGAAGAGTGAGGGACACTCTTGCTCAAAGGGTTGCACGATGTCGTGAGGGTAGAGTGGGTCTCAATCACTCGCGAGGTATATTGAGGGGCATGCAATAAGGCGCAGGCCTTATTCCTCAACGCCCAATAGTCTCATAATAAGGGAAACTACATGAGTAATAGGAACTCCACCAGTTGTTCCATATTCTCAATGCTCAAGATCAAAGTGCTTGAAGGGAACGACGCATGACACCCTTGGAGTACAACAGTACATCCTGAAGAGCATGTCGTTCATGGCACCGTTAGCCTTTGTTTCAAATCAAGCTTCTAAAATAAGGTGAAACATGTAAGTTAATCTAAAGGTAAAATGATAAAATAAATTGATAGAGTCATGCTAGAAAACTTTGAAAGATCAACTATATTGGAAGGGGTTAGATGTTAAGGACAATTAAATTATTCTAAAAATTCATGGGTAATTAGAATTTAGATTTCAAGTGAAATATAATTAGATAAATAAAAACAAACAAACTTTGAAGGAAACTAAAAATGTGCATGACATTATTAAAGTGAATAAATAAATAGCAATTATTAATTTCATGAGAAATAATTACATAAGGGCATTAATTGTGGAAAATCCTAACTCATTGAGTAAATAACTAAACAAATGGTGGGCTCTAGAGTTCATAAGATTTCATTTTCATTAATTAGTTCAAGATACTAGAATATCTCTTGAATAGTAGTGGAGGATATCTAGGGAACATTTAGGAGTAAATTTAGAGGAAACAAAAGTGGGTGAGGGAAATTGAATTTAAATAAAGATAAAGAAGAGTAATTTTAGGTGCAACCTTGCATGAGTTTGACATGTGGCTCGGTGAATAATACACTTAATTAATTTTTTAATTAGTTTATCATACATGAGGGGCTTTGTGTCAAAATGGATTTTACCTATAAAATAAAGAAAATAAAGAGAGGACTAGAAATGATAAATTCTACCTTATTACCTTATTGTTGGACGAGAAATGATACATTCTACCTTATTACCTTATTGTTGGATGAGTAATGACTGTAAACCTTTGAGCATTTCTATTAAGAGTTGAACATTGAAGTGTTTAAGAGGTGGGATCATCTCACTTATGAATGTGCACTTCATAGCTAGTTCTGAGGTTGTGGTTCGAGAGGCATAGGGAAAGAAGGGGAAGAAGAGTACTTGTGCTGGTTGGGATTGGGAGGAGGGATTGGGAGGAATCAAATTAGTGGATTGGAAAGCTGAGACTCGATTGACGAAATTGCGGTGAAATTGACGCAATTCGAAAATCAACATTTTGGCCGCAAAGTTTCAATTAACAAATAGTTCGTCCCGGTATTCTTTTATTTATTATGCAATTTATAAAATTTATTTAAGCAACAATATGCCAAGGAACAATCTATTATGGTTGGGAAATGTATTGGAATGGAAAAATGAAGACTCATGCATATTATTATGTCTATAATTCTCTCTTAAATTTATTTATGGATTAATTGATGTAGCATAAATGGAATTTGTATTATGGAATGATTGAATTAATCCTCATCTGATCTTAAGTATGAGGTTCAATTTCAAGCGAAAATGAAGAAACATACATCTATTGTCTCCACGGAATTTGTTTGTAAATTTTCATTAATGATAAAGTGTTGCAATAAAATTTTCAGTTAGAAGACATTTAGATTCTCGTACACGATTAATCTCTCTTTCACTCTGGTGGATTCCAGATCTATACCCCACCGATGTCATTAAAATTTGAATTATTAATCCTCGATACTTTCTAGTATTGGTCTCTATGTACTTTAAAAATATCATTCAAGCATGATGAAGTTCGGCTGACAAGTCTTAGTTAACAAGATGACGAACTCATTCAATTCTTGTAAGGAATGTAAACCTTTACATTCCAGACGAGAGTTGTAGAATCACTTAATATAACAATTCAATCACAATGTTATTAATGTAAAATTTGAGATCGATGATATTACTAATAATTCGAATAATGTCCATCTCATTAACATAACCTAATGGTTGAAATTTAATTATACAATGTTACACAAGTGGATGAAACTAGTTTGTTGTTTGCGCCACGTCAGTGAGTTTGCATTTTTATAATTAAGTTGTGTAGTATTGGTTGATATCTAAAGTTATTGAACATTGAATAGTTATATCATAATAATGGAAAAATAAAATATTATATTTACGTCAAGTTATGATGATGTGATACTTTAAATGGCATACCTACGAAAGTAAGTGTACTATGGTTGCTCTTTTGGTAAATGTTGATTACTAAATTATATGGAATAATTTTACTTTTGTTGGATAATTTGCTTAATGTTAATATGGTTAGTCAATAATTTCTCCAAGATGAAAACTTATGATATCTTTAACGATTCTTTCGGAAGTTGAAAATTTCTTTACTTTAAGAAAGAGTTAGGGTAAGGGTTGAAATTTGTGCTTGTTTAAGTTAGTAACTCCTCGATATTCCCCATTACCCAATATTTTTTTTTGTGAGTAAGATTTTGTATCAAAAATTTTCAAAAAGAAAAAATTACAGTATCACCATGTGTTCCTGACTGTAAAAACTGAATTGTCTTGGAGGGAAACCAGTTCAGCCAACTGGTTAAAATAAAGCCCATTGTTTTAAGGTGTCAGTATTAAAAATTACATAGACTTACACATAGAAATTCCAGTCCCATGTGGGAGACCGAATCGGCCTGTCAACTAACCCTGACATAAAAACAACATGAAAAATATGACCATAGATCCTATGAGGCAAAATAAAATTCAGCCACCCTGCTAAGCAAGCATGAAGACACCTATGCAAGTCATGTGGTGGCCTTGTAGCGTGGCCACACGTCTAGGGAGGTGGCATTGGTCGTTGGGTCCACGACTGGTGTTGCTTTCTCCTCGACTAGTGTACCTTCAACCTTCATGGGCCGGTGCATGGCAACGCCTGTGTCGTCTTCACCTCCACCACCTGTGTCGTCTTCGCCCCCACCCCCGTGCATGACAACTCCTGTTTTGTCTTCGTCTCCACTCCCTGTGTCGTCACCGTCTCCTGCTGTTGAGTGGCATGCCCCCTGTAGTGTTGAGAGCATTTGTAGAAGCATTGTTGTCTTCATGTCCAGGATCTCCATCCAGAATTGCAGGTTGTCCAGGACCTACCGTAATTCAAAGACCAGACCTTGCAAAATTACAAGTCTGTCTTGCAATTGTGAGCCTGGTGTTGAGCCTACGAAGGAGTGAGGCTCTGGTTGTGGTCCATGGCTATCTGGTTGTGGTTCAAGGTAAGGTTGGCTGGTTGTGGTCCATAGATGAACTGGTGCACTTTCCGATGAGTTGGGAGGAACTGCAGGAAGTGGCAGCGAGGTGGAAGACAAATCAGATAAGGGTCCTAGGTTGAAACCCATAGAATTTCCTGAGATGGCGAACCCCTCAAGCCAGCTTGCGAAGGGCGTGGAGATGGGCGGAAGGTTGCTAAGACTTTGACTGGACTGTGACTGTGAAGAGGCCGTAACAACCCTAATTAACTATGTAATTATCATGAATGATAAATATTAATTTAATTAATTATTAAAATATATTAATGAGTCTTTGTTATTTTATTATTAAAAGGTGGGTGAAATAATTAATGGGGGGATAAGGTTGTTGGGAATTAATGGGGGGGATAAGGTTATTGAGAATTAATGAGGGGATTTGAGAGAGGAGGATAAGGAAGAAGGGGAGAACTTGGAAGGGGATGATGATTTCTGTTTGGGAATTTTTGAATTGCAAAGGAGGGTGAGGAGGAGGAAATTAGAGGAGTGGTTTTGAGGAGCTCTAACAGATCACTGGTGTTGCGGGGAATTTTGGGCTCGGGGGCCAGGAAACTGCAAGGATTCCTGGAGCTAGGGATTCAAAGAGGTTGTTCCTAGTTGGCTGGGAGGTTAATATTTAGTTGGGCAGTTTGAGCAAGCACATGAACAAGTAACTCAGGGGCTGAATCAACCAAATGTTCAGGTGGAGGTATGTATTTTACCAGATGTTCTATCATCCTTATGTTGTGGTTATTATGCTATTATCATTAATATGCTTCTATGTTGTTGTTATTATGGTGTTGTTGCCGCTATATTATGTTGTTATTATCATTATTCTACTGCTGTTGTTATCATTATTCTGCTTCTGCTGTTTATTCCTAGTTTATTACAAGTATAAGAAAGTCATATAAAGAAATCATAAATTGAAATTTAGAAAACCTTTATCTAGTTTGAGTCCTGAAAAATAACCAGGCTCTACAGAGGGCGAGGAAGGTGATGAAGGTGACAAGATGGGAGATAGTGCAGGCGAGGGTCGAAGAACCACACGCGACCGTCTAGGCTATAAGGACAGGATGCGCTTGGGTTTCCCCCTTTGTCTCGGCATGCCTGAGACACTAAGGGGACTTGAAAGTGCCAAGAGGAAGAACAGTTAGAGGAGGAGCAACTAGGAGGAGTGCAATTCGTAGGAGGTCTCGGCCGTGGAAGAAAACAACTACGAATGCACCTGGTAGAAGTCATGGTGTCAAGGACGCTGGAAGAGGAAAGCACACACGAGTTGAGTAAAGTCTGGTTCATGGCTCTAAGCCATTGACAGGACAAATAGCTTGGGAAAAGCACACTGAAAGTAATGGCGCCTTGGCTAACACAAGTCTGGCTTAAATGCATGGAGGTGGTGAGAAGGTGTGGCACACTTCGGTCATGTGGCTATCGCCATGTTGGCCACCTCCTGTCCTCTCCTGATGACATTTGGCCTGTACTAGCACCCCATCCGGGGTCCCCATCACCCAATGTTATTATGAAATAAATTGTATATTGGAGATGACCTCAAATAATAATTATTGGAATTATGGATATTATTAGTAGATGAAATTCTTTAATTATTCAAGTGGTTGGTGAAATCTTGTTATGCTGGTTAATTAATTAGGTTGAAATTTATGTATTGTATATGCAATTATGTGATTTTTGTGATGTAATTTCACTCTTTTATAATAGATTAGTGTTGATAATGGGATGTACATATCTTTAAGTACCTCAGAACGAATGCCAGTCTTGAGGCCTTAAATGGTCAAAATCAATCGAAATAATCCTAGATTATGAGCGTTGATTTTGTGTCTTGAAGTTCCTAACTTTGCAGCGTAGGATATTGGGTGGGTATACTTGTTTAAAATTTCATTATGATATATGATATTATGTTATTGAATCTTATAGTAATATTAAAATTTAAGGAGATACATTATGGGTATCACAGATAATTCTAGTTATGTTGTATAGATGGTCTATTAATTCTTCCCTAATTTTTTTTCTTAATGTTGATTATGGTTAAATCAAAATTGTATACTTGTTATTGTTGCAATCTTAACATCTTAAAAATAAAATAAAAATAAAAAAATAAAAATATGGCATTTTTCGAAGACATTTCTTTGAGGGTGTTAGATATGGTATGAGAGCAGGGTTCAACACTTTGGACATTGGATCTGGCAGAACTTCCATTCTTGCACTAATTAGAATGTGTAGATTCATAAACTAACTGATGTAAAATTATATGTTATGGTAGGTAATAATGTTTAGAGGAGGAAAAAGAGGTAGGGGTAGGGATACGAGAGGATGCATTATGCCGCATCCACCACAACCTACACTAATAAATTCACCTCCTCAAGAAGAGGAGCAAACACCAGCACCAGAACAAATTCCAACAAGTGAAGTAGTACATTTGATGAGATATTTTCAGAGGGTGTTTGAAGATTTGATGAATAGGTTGGAGAGAGAGGAAGGGGGAGTATTTATTCTTGTTGAAGGATCACAGAACCGTGCTAACAATCAATTACATCGAGAACTAGAAAAGGTTAAATTCCCATAATTATGGGGATCCACCAATGGTCAAGTTGTCGAGGCTTTGCTTGAGAATATGGAAATGTGCTTTTCCTTGAGAGACTACACCTCCAATATGAAAGTTCATATGGATGTTTTCCAACTTAAGGGAAGTGATCTTTTGTGGTGGAAGATGCTTCTGCTATAACTAGGAGTGAGTATTTTTTAGATTGCATGGGAGTTGTTCGATGAATTCTTCTATGAAAGATATTTATCAGAGGAATTTATTGAGCGTCAAATTAATGAGTTCAACACTCTTAATCAAGGAGGATGATCCATACCTAAGTATGAGGCAATATTTATGGAGTTTCTGTGGTATACGCCACACCTCAACACAAATAAGTTGAAGGTGAATAAGTTTGTCTATGGATTGAATTTCAATATCAAAGAAAGAGTGAGGATTATAATGCCTCTGACCTTGCACGAAGCAGTACATAATGATATCATTGCAGAAGAGGACACTACAAGGAAAATACCCTTTAGCATAGGTTATAATGGAGGTGTCTAGTATAACAAAATTGGAAAACATTGTCAAAAAAGCCTCCGCTACAACATCTGTTATCGATAGCAGATGTTTTTGCAGATACTATATCGGAAGTTGATTATAACTAAAAAAGTATGGGAAGCTGGAGGTGTTAGTGGATATTTACAAATTAATGTGTTTGTATAAGTCACACGCACCGATGTGTACATACACCTACATCAATGGTGTTGTCCACTTAACTTCAAGCACCGGGGCAATAAAATATGAAATCACCTGGGCAGTAAAATATTTAAGCACCATAGCACCGAGGCTTTAACATCAAAATGCACCAGGAGAGTTAAATATAATTAATTACTGAGGATTTCTGCATAGAAAACACCGATGCTTTCTGCATAGAAAGCACCGATGATTTCTGCATAGAAAGCATCGAAGCGTTATTAATAAGAAGGCATCAATGTTGTATAGAATAATATGCATTGGTGTGTTACATGGAAAAACACCCTTGTGCATTAAAAATCGAAAGAACCGATTCTTTTCAGTAACAAACAAGTCTCAATGCTTATCAATAACACAATAGCGTCGGTGCGCATCAATAACACATTCGTACGGGTGCTTCGTATAATATTAACGCATCGATGGCCAAATTTTTAATATAACTTTTTGGTATTAAATTAATATTGAAACCAATGATAATTGATTATATAAAAGCACCAGTGCAAATTTCATATGAAACGCACCGATGATTTTTAATATTAAATGCACCGATGAGATTAATAATTAAAATAAACCGAGAAACATCGACCTGTGATAGTGCAATTATTGCTATTTTTAATTCCATTATTTATCATATTTTTTTACATATATCTTATATTTTGATTAGTGAATTTGGATATGATGTTTGGATTAATTTGTTCTATTATTAGATTTTGCATCTCTTCATTATAATATTTATTCATCCATATATTTAATCAACGATGTAACATTTCATAGTGATATTGGACAACACAATAGAATAAATTAAGACATGTTTTATTATATGAATAAGAGGGTCTTTGTCATACAAAATGGGACACTTATCGGTAATCCCTTATCTTTCAATTTGGACACTATGTCCATTACATTAAACAAAAATGTCTTATTTTCATAGACAATTATTTCAAAAAAATACAATTGCAGCTTGTATTGCTATCCAAATATATTGGTCATCATTCTTCACTGGAACTGTTGTTAGTGCTCGAGCTACTTCCATGCCTTGGGTTATTTTGCCGAATGTTTGGTTGATTGTCTCGATTGTTTTGTTCTTCTTGAAGTTCCATATACAAACATAAAAATAAATTGTAATGAGTCTATCTACATTGGTGAGAATAATTAAAATTGAAATAAATAATATACATGAATGTAAATTGAAAAGCGATGTACCTCCAAAGCAAGAAGTGACTCATGAATCATACACATATGTTCAAAATCAAATGTCATGCCTTGTTTCAACAATTCTTCTGTTGGATCAGTTCCATACTTTGTTTCTTGCAAGTTTTATACCCCATAATAAATCATAGATTTAATATAAAGTATTATTTTTTTTTCATTAATTATAAAGTGATGGAAGTAAAACAACATAGATTATACTTACAAATTTGACTATTAATTTTTGATATGCCAACATATACTCACAACCCTTAATTAACCCAATGTCAATCATTTTTTCTTATGGGTCTTCTTTGTATGCTAGCTCTTATTTGAAGACATTCAAGGATGTCTATTGTAAAACAAAAAATAAACAAACAAAAAAAATTAAATTGTTAAGGAAATAACAATTACTCACAAACTTTGGTATCAACCCTTTTCTTCCTTTTCGTCCAATTTTATGTGCAGAATGAGTTCCATTTTCTTTTCTTTTCTGTAAGAGAATATTTGAAAATTAATATTTAATGTATAATTAATTATTTGTACCTAATAGAAAAATTCAATGATTACATACATTTGAAACAAGTTGTTGTTGAGATAGCTCCTCCTGCGATGCAATTATGTTCAATTCTTTTACCATCTCCTTGTACACTTTTTCGGACATCCCTACTGGCATATTTCAGATATCAGCTTGTTGGTACTCTGAGATTTTCATAACTTTCCTGAAAAAATAACATGACAATAAAGTATTTTTATATTGATATATGAAAACTAAATATCAAAAAATTGATATATTAATAAATGAATACTTTGTGATATATATATATATATATATATATATATATATATATATATATATATATATATATATATATATATATATATATATATATATATATATATATATATATATATATATAT
>ML777404.1:1440786-1462582 GCA_009831015.1 Picea engelmannii | reverse complement strand
AAGTCTGACAGGTCTCATTGACCATTGCTCTTGAAATTCTTCCTGTAGTTTAAATAACTTAGTTCTTGGAATAATTGGATTGATTTCTATATTGTAAGTGGAAAGTAAGTCTATACGTTCATTCCACTATATCCCTCATATTTTTGTAAAAGTTTTCCCCCCTTTGATTAATCTCCAACACCACTCCAGATGAGCTAAGGACCAAATCATCATCATTTACATCTTCTATATTAATTAATTTCATTTTGTTATGATGAAATTTTGTTCCCCTGTTGTTGGTTCCTGTAGAACATTAAACCTATGTGAATTAATATATTTCTTGAAACATTTCATCTAATATTCCTAAGTATATTTTTAATGAAAATTAAAAAAGAAAATCATATTGAATAGTATTTTTTCATTCACCTTATTCATCCCTTTGCAATTTTTCCGTCAAAATTTTAAACTCTTCTGCACTTAGATAAGAAATAATGGTATCGATCTTCCTCATTTTGTGGCCCTACATGACACACACTAACCAATACATATTAGTTAAAATTACATATAGTTCAACCGTATTAATTTTGTATAGAATATACAGAGAACTTGCCTTTTTTTTTTCTTTCCTTCCGGATGTGTCATCATTGTGTCGACTAGAACTTTTCTTATTTGAAATCATCTCACTCATAATTTTATCAATATACAATATTTATCATTCAATACAGAAATTATTAAATATATTTTATAAATAAATCACATAATTTTCAGCGAAATTTTTTTCATTGTAACCGGTGCACTTTTTATATACAAAGCATTGGTGCATTTATTACATAAAACACACCGATGCGTTCCATACAACAACACACACTGAACAATTTAATTTCCTTTTTAAAATATTGTGAATTACAACAATGCGGTATATATAGAATACATTACATCGACTATAGTATAAAAAAACAATAACAAAAAAATTAAACATTCATAAAAAAAACAATAGAAAAATTACACACCGATGAGAATAAAAAATAAAAAAATAAAAAAAAATTACGTGACAACATTTTTTGTGTTGTTTAGATGAGAACATCGGCGATATATTTTTTTTGCACCATATTTTTTTTTTTTTAAATCTGGCTTAATCAGTGAATTCCTTATACATAAATGCACTGGTGTGTTTCTGTCAAAAAGGCACACCAAAAAAGCCGAAAACATTTTTTTTAAACGTTAAATCAGAAACCGTTTAAAAAATAAAATAAAAAGGTAGAGGGTCGACTGCGTTTTGGATCTGATGCAATAAGTGGTCCATTTGCATCACATGCCAAACACTTACATATAAAAAAACAAACCCATTAGATCTAAAATACCTAAAACGAAAATCCTTAATTTTGAAGTGATAGAGGGAGTTAAACTCTAGGGTGAAATTTTGCATTCACGTAAGCAAAAAAAAAAAAGTGTTTAAAGTAAGTATGAATTTATTTATTTATTTATTCTCAATGTAGGGTTTTGAGTGAATCACCATACCCTTCAAATCCCAATTTTCTTAATATTTCTGTTGTTCCAAAGTATTCTTCTCCTCCACAGTGCTCCCCGGTATGTCTCTCTTCCAAATCTATCTCCTGTAAATTTTGGCAAAATAATGAAAATATTGAATACCTTCTTAATATTAAAAAAAACTTTTAGAAAATAGTTTAGAGTGAATCACCATACCCTTCAAATTTTCATATTCTGAAAAATATTGTGGTTCTAAAGTATTCGTCTCCTCCATAGTGTTCCTCCGTATGTCTCTCTTGCAAGTCTCTCCCCTGCAAAATTTTGCAAAATAATGAAATAGTGAATAGATTTTTAGTATTTAAATGACTTTATGAAATTCGATTCCCTCTTTTTTTTTAATTGTTTAAAAAAATTGTGTTTTTTTTTTTTTTTTTTTAACTTTTTTGGCATGACGGTGCATTTATGTAAGATGCGCCAGTGTGACCATATTAAATACACACTGTGTGTCCATATTATTTGACGCACCAGAGACATATAATTTTTTTTACTAACAAAATATAGAAACATAGTGTGGTTGATTTTTGATATGTGCACTGATGCTTATTGTTGATATGTGCACCGGTGTGTTTGTGGTTTATAAGCACACCAATATGCTTTTAAAGTTATTTGAAATTTTATTTGCACATAAAATAATATATTCATTTCAAATTATCTTTTAGGATGAATTCACATGACTTGCAATACTTCAATATACATTTTACGTTTTATGTCGCCTTATTCTTAAAAAATGGTTTCAAAACTATATTCAATCTTAGGTTATGGTATGGTCCTCAAAAAATATTTTAGATATGTACATGAAAATTTGTTGCTAATTTTGCTGAAATGCAAGGATAAAATCTCATTATATGATCAAATGGCCAATTCTTCAAATTCCATCCCATTCCATATTGCTCAAATTCCATCAGGATTTCTCCCTTTCCATCTCTAGTAAGTTTAACTTATTTTATTTATGATTCGATTATCTCATTGATTTTTTTTTTATCCATGTCAATCTGAATACAAATGTATACAAATTTGCAAAATCTTGATTCAGAATCGAGTTCAGATGCAAAAAATATTCCAATACTGGTTCAAAAACGTCAGAATGTCTTATGAGGAGCAACTTACCACAAATAGTTGGTAGATGAAAATGGATAACCTCTTTACCCTACCAATTGTGACATTCCATCTTCCAGCTGCAATCCTTAGTTGATGATGGTAATAATTGTTTGGTATAATGTAATTTGAACAAATAAATTATTGCAGTGTTCTTACTAATATCATCGTTGTACTAATGTTCAATATTTTTGAAATTAGGATTCTTCTGACGATGAGCGACCTACCTACCATCTTTCGTTGCACTCCACAACAATGTTAACACGAGAGAAGGATCCGATGAGAGCACAACTCAAAGAGGAAGCATACCAAGAATGGTTGAATCAACCAACTATTCAATTCCCACTATGTCCAGATTCACCAATTAGGAATGACTACAACAATAGTAGTTCTACAGAAGTTGGCAATGAAGACAATCAAAAAGAGGTTGGTATGGATGATTACTTACAAGATACAAATGCCATAAAGACAAAGTTGTTAGACACATTCCAAAATGTTGAGCTAGGGGATGATGCTCATGCCAATGATACCATTTTCAAAATCCTGAAATCTGCTTCCGCCACCCCTCTCTTTGGAATTAGTGCTCGGTCAAAGTCTACCCAGGTTGGGACAAAAATTCTACTTTACAACGCGAAAGAAAATTTTGGCATGTCAAACACATGTTTCTCGGAAATATTGAGGTAATTGACCAACAAGTGCCTTCTATTAATTTTGCGAAATCTTGTCATAGTACAATCAACATTAGAAATGGTTGTTTTATAAATGTTAAATGACCTTGTACATTAATTCTATTTCCCACTAACTGTAGGATATTCAAATATAAGGTTCTTCCTAGTGATAATGTTTTTCTCGGTAGCTGTGAAGAGGAAAAGAAGTTGTTGAAAATGTTGGGTGTTGATTATATATCATATCATGCATGTCCAAATGATTGTATTCTATATATAGGAGAATATGGAGACAAAGCGATATGTCTAAAATGTTGGCATGAAAACTACCAGAAATCAAATAAAAATGGTAAATCACATGGTCCTCCTCATAATATATTGAGGCACATGCCTATAATCCCAAGGATTCAAAGTCTCTTTCATTGCAAATAATTAGCTATGTTGCAGGGATGGCATGCCTCGCACAGAAGTGAGTCGGGAGTTATGCGAATCCAAATAGATTCAATATCCATGAAGCATATAGAGAATACATAACCAAAAAAATTCAAGGATGAAGTACGAAGCCTACGAATCAATATAGAAATGGATGGAATGAACCCATATTCCCTCCAAAACACCAACTATTCCATTTGGCCTATAAGTAAATATCCTCATCCTCCTCAATGGGATGGTACCACTAATTCAGACCCACATGGAAATCCTATCGATGGACATTTCATCGATGGATCAGATGCACCAACAACCCAGAGTTTCCCTTAAGGGATGTAGCCTCCTCACAGTACTTAAGGAGACCTACATCCCTCAAGAGAGCATGAGTCGCTGGAGTAATAGGATGAGGGTATAAATCCCTCTCACTCCCCCTCGCCTCCCATTCCCATACAACATTGTACAGGTCCACCCTCTTCTCTTGCTACTATTGTTTCTCTCTCTACTTACGTCTCTACATGATTAATATACGAAATACATCAACCTCACTCATAAATAAAACATTAAAAAAATCCACTGAATGGTAAATTTATCTATAAATACAGAAAAATAACTTCCTTAAAAAAATAAGATAATTGCATTAACGGTGCACCAAAAAAATAGTCATGCATTGATGGCGGTGCACCCATAGATGTTGGGAGCACCGTGACCAGTGTGTCTATGTAAACTAATGCACCAAAAAAAATATGTTCTATTGTGTTAGGCGGTGCGTTGGAAAATGGTACCGCATTGGGGCACTACACTACAACACATATTCCTTGGTGTGTCACTTTTATCATACGCACCGCTTAAACAAAAAAAATAAAAAAATATTAAAGAAGTAAACAATTATTTAAAATTAGAAAAAAAGCGAAGTGCGTATACGTTCACTACACCCACCGGTGTATGTAAATAACATAGTCATACCGTCACATAAACGTTTTTTTTTTTTTTGAGTATGGAGCCTATTACGGTGCGTGTTGGCCCTCGACCAAGTTTTGGGGAAACTTTGGTCAGTTTTGGAGATTTTGGCCCACTTCTTGACTTCGACAATTTGGTTGAAGTAGGAGCGCCCAGACGGAGTTGAGATTGTGGATCTCACCTATTTTGAGGGTTATGTGGACCCAGTAAGGGGTCCTCTAGGGTTTGTAATGGGTTTATCGGATGTCAGCCCATGGGTTTTCCCCATGTTTAGGAATTATTCTAAAATATAAATAAAGGGGAATGTATTGTAGAAGTAGAAAGTGCTAAGTGTGAAGGAATGCATGTGGTCGAGGCTTTGTGCTCAACTGTGATTTTGTAGAAGGTGCTAAGTGTCGTGATAAGAGATTTTGGCTCTGTGCATTTGACCTATTTTTGGAAGGTAAAGAAAGAGGAACTAGTGCTTAGTGCACAGATCTCCTGTCTTGTGAGAAGTTCGACTCTGTGGCTTAGTGCACATGAGTGACTGGATGTAAAAATTTGGCCAATAATAAAGAGGCGAAGAGGTTTGTGGGCATAGCCCCACCCTGGGGTGAACCACATATATCTGGTGTCTCATGGTTTGCTTTGTGTAGTGTCATTTTTGTTATTGTTTTTCTTAGTGCTTTGATTATTATGTGTAATGAATATATATTTTGTTTCTTAAGTACTTTTCTTATGTTAAAGGGTAAATTATTTCTATATTTAACTCACAATGCTAAGTCCTAAGTGCTTAGGGTGCATAATCACTTGTTGTTACTGCGCTTATCTGTCTTTTATTATGCTCTGCAATGTTAATGAGGTTAATAAACTAATGCATGCTCACTTCCTAAGCGTTAACATAATATTTAGTGAAGTCTTTTTATCACATAATCGTGTCCCAGCTTGGCTACATACACCTGCGTCCTGTAACCCCCCATGCTTCTACCTTAGGTGAGACTTCCCCTGCTTTGCAAGTGTTGCTGAAAGGGCCAGTAGTCAGGTTTTTGTTGGTACGTTGTTAAGCATTGAACCCTGGGTCTGACCCTGTGCCAACAAATGGTTCCTTTGTTGGGACCTGAAACTGTGATTGTTGGGACCTGCAATTGTGATTATTGGGAACTGAAGTAAAGAAAAAGAAAAGATATGTGTGTAGGTTTACTGCTGAAGTGCGCAATACTCTACTTGACTTGCGAAGCTTTGTGCCAAGAAATTAAGTTGTTCTGAATAAAAGAGGTAAGACTCTAAAAGAGGCAAGCTTTATGCTTTGGTAAGAGAAAGATAAGTGACAATTCTTGTTTTGAAAGCATGAATTTAAGTATGTTTAATAGATTTTGTCCTAGTCTGAAAGCTAGGGCGTAGTTGAAAGAAAGAGTTGATTTGAGTAAATTTAATGGAAATGAAGAAAGATATGTTATTCCTATGCATAGAAAGATCTTTTAGACTGATAAGTGGATGAAGGAACCTAGAAAGATTTTTTGCAGATTGCAGGTCCAACACTATGATCCTAGGGGAAGTGCGTAGTACATAAAAGATTGGGAAACATTTAAGAGAAAAATAGGATTGACTTTGTGTTATAATTGCAGAAGGCCGAGACATCTTTCTAAGGAATGCCCTGAGGTAGGCCCTATTTGTCTTTGTTGTAAGGTTGTTGGTCATGAGGTTGAGGATTGTCCAAGGATTATTGCTAAAGTTGAAGGGAGGGACATAATACAAGAAAATTATGAAAAGAGTCAAGAGACTAAGGGTATGTTGGAAAGTCATAATGATAAAATATCAGAGGAAGTTTAGACTATGTTATTACAGTTGGAAGAAAAGATGGATGTTCATAAAGATGTCCATTTACCAGAAAGCCTGAAAGCAAAACAACACATAAGTGCAAGAATAAAAGACTTCAACATAGACTATATAGTATTGGATGAAGAAACACAAGTGAATATTATGACAAAAGAGAAGGACCTATCTATCCAAGAGAGAAGTGTTCCCACTCAGAAAGTGTTAAGAAAAGGGATATTAACTTCAGAACCTTTGAGGGGACCTCAATAGTGCAAAGCCACTATGCTAGGGGATGATAAGAATAAAAATGGAAATAGGATTCCAGAAACATTTAAAGAGACTCAGATAATAGGAAATAAGGCAAGGAATCTCAATAAAAATAAGGCTAAGCTAGAAAAACTACAAGAAGTTAAGGAAACCAGATGGAAGACTTCACAGACTAGAACCTCGTAGGAGGCAGGTTCACAGGATTTGAACCTCGCTGGAACAAGAGGTTTGCCCAGATTTGGACTTCTCCCTGGCAAAGTTATATAACCATTGGCGGTGCCCCGATTGTTATAATGAAGCTCTGAAATGATTAGGAAATGCATTTATAGGTTTATAGACTACTTTTGGACATTGCGACCATGCCTTAATGACTAGATCTACATTAATGGAAGCATTTAAATCTAGTTCCTGTCCGTTGGAAGAATTTAACTCTAGTTAATGGAAGAGCCTATCGAAGCTCAAGTAGCGAAGCTCGCAGAGACCCTCCAGCAGTTTCAGGCGAGTATAGTTGAACTGTAGGCCCGAAAAGTGTTGAGAACCCCACAAGAGGTGCATGAACAGAGGGAGGATTCCACCAAAAACATAGTAGCAAGTATAAAATCCCTCATCTTGGCATGTAAACAATTGAGTGACAGAAGCGCCCAGACATATGAACACCTCATCGAGGATCCAGAGTTAAAGAAGCTAGAGGCTCAGTTATAGGAGGCGCAACAATAATAATTTTCATTGCAGGCACAGATGAAGCTGCTCCTAGCAGTGGAAAGGATGAAGAGATCCCAGGAGCAGCACACAATACAACAACAGATCAATGCCCTCTAGGGTAAGGTGATGGAAGCAACATATAAGTTACAACCTATCTAGGACAAAGCTTGCAAGGTGTTCGAGGAGATCGATAGCTAGGGTTCATAGTTAGATCAAGTAGTTGCAGCAGTAGAAAAATGCCTGGAAGGGCCTCTTACAGAGCAGACAGTCCAGGAGCTCGTTGAGATGGAGGCTCAGGCAAGGCAACAAGTTGAGGTAGCTCGAGGATTTTGAAGCAACATTTCCCAGACCTGAGTGACTCGGGATGAGTCACATGTGAGTGTTGGGGGCTTGTTGGCCCTCGACCAATTTTTGGGGAAACTTTGGTTAGTTTTGGATATTTCGGCCCACTTCTGGACTTCGACACACTGGTCGAAGTAGGAGCACCCAGGAGGAGTTGAGATCATGGATCTCACATATTTTGAGGGTTATGTGGACCTAGTAAGGGGTCGTCTAGGGTTTGTAATGGGTTTATGGGATGTTGACCCATGGGTTTTCCCCATGTTTAGGCTTTATTGTAAAGTATAAATAAATGGGAATGTATTGTAGAAGTAGAAAGTTCTATGTGAGAAGGAATGTATGTGGTCGAGGCTTTGTGCTCGATTGTGATTTTGTAGAAGGTGCTAAGTGTCGTGATAAGATATTTTGGCTTTATGAATTTGACCTATTTTTGGAAGGTAAAGAAGGAGGATCTAGTTCTTAGTGCATAGATATCCTGTCTTGTGCGAAGTTCGACTCTGTGGCTTAGTGCACAAGAGTGACTGGATGTAAGAATTTGGTGAATAATAAAGAGGCGAAGAGGTTTGTGGAAGTAGCCCCACCCTGGGGTGAACCACGTATATCTGGTGTCTCATGGTTTGCTTTGTGTAGTGTCATTTTTGTTATGCTTTTTCTTAGTGCTTTGATTATTATTTGTAATGAATCTCTCTCTCTCTCTCTCTCTCTCTCTCTCTCTCTCTCTCTCTCTATATATATATATATATATATATATATATTGTTTCTTAAGTACTTTACTTATGTTAAAGGGTAAATGAATGCTAGATTTAACTCACAGTGCTAAGTGCCTAGGGTGCATAATCACTTGTTATTACTATGCTTATATGTCTTTGATTATGCTCTGCGATGTTAATGAGGTTAATAAAATAATGCATGTTCACTTCCTAAGAATTAACAAAATATTGAACGAAGTGCTCTTATCACAAAATCATGTCCTAGCTTGGTTACAGACACATGTGTCCTATAACCCTCTCCCACTTCTACCTCAGGTGAGACTTCGCCTGCTTCGCAGGTGTTGCCGAAAGGGTCGGTACTAGGGGTTTTGTTGGTGTGTTATTAAGTGTTGAACCCTGGGTCTTCTCGTGTGACAACAATGCTTTCCAGTCAGTCCTATCGCACCATGCATGGTGCCACCCAAAAAATTATTGGGTGCACCACAACACAATGTTACAATTCTCAGTGGTGCATTTGGTAAACATGAACACCTCAGTGTGCACGTTTACCAACACACTATGTAAAAATATATTTGATAAGGGTGGTGTGCTATGTACTTTAGTGCCCCAGTGCGTTATATGTACTTTGACGCATTGCCCCACCAGTTATATGATTTTCTTCGGTGCGTCATTAAACAGACGCACCAGTGCATTTATGTTTACCAATACACCACCGAGAAATGTAACAAGGTACACAATGCGCTCTGTAAATTTATAGGTCGTACCATATGTGGTGTGAGCCTCGAGCCTCAAACGCATCGCACAGTTTTTTTTTTTTTTTACACTTATAATTTCATTCAATTTTAATTTTTAAACCGGTGAAAACTTAAGTTATGAAGAAACAAGGACATTGCGTGGACATTTTTTTGTTAGGGAGGCATGGTTGCAATGTACTAAAAAAAACTAAAGTTTCCCACCGTTTGGAAAAATTCGAAATTCACGCACCGAGCAACATATGAAAGGAATGAAACCAAGGAAAGAACCAATGGAAGGGCACTTAAAATAGGCAAAGATTGCACCAGTGATTTTGATCTCTACAACACTGAAGATGGTAAAAATTATTTTTATCGTTGATAATGTTTTTTCAATAAAACCCTGTTCCAATGCGCCTGATGCAAAACCGCACCAGGCCATCCATGTTTAATGAGCACACCGGTGTGTATACTACTCCATAGCGCACCTCCGTACATTTTTTGAAAAACTACAATAGTGTGAAAATGTTTGTTTAAGCATGACACGGTGTGGTATAATAATAGACGCCCCAGTGTGCTTCGGTTTATAGAGAGCACTGCCTAAATTTGAAAATTAAACCTAACACAGTGCTCCATATTGGAGCACTTGTGCGCACTGGTGCGCATGATACAATGGAGTGCACCGGTATATATTTTTTGACACAATACTGCGTTGTTGATTAAATGTTTTTTATTTAACCATATCATGATGTGCTCTACTAATAGAGCCCTGGTTCCAATGTTACATTGCATACTGTATATTTTTAAAAGAACACTATTACGATGCTTCATTATTTCCCGTTGTGTCCTTATTTCTGTAGCTCACCAGATAATATTGTTCTTTATTTGAAATAACCTTTCTACGGTGCGGTAGTTTTGAGGGCATCGATGTGCCTGTTATAGAAAACACACCGATGCGTTATGTACTTATAAAAGAACCAGTGTAAAATCTGTTCGAGCATAATCCTAACTTCCCTTGGTGTACTACTTGTCTTAGGCACCTAGACCTTGGTTAATGTATTCCATTGCATTTTCCTCACTTGATTTGACTTTCTAGAGAGGGTAGGAGACACCTTCCTTGATTTTAGGGAGTTTTCCTTAAGTTTAGTGAGTTAACTTTGAGTTATTTAGTTATAAATCCACTTAATAACTCCTTTACAACCTCCATGCAAAGTTTAAACACCTAAAGGAAGGAAATTGTCCCTTGATTTTAGGGATATACCCCCTTTCTTTAGTAAACTTTTCATGTTTAGCTAATTAGTTAGTAAAATCACAATTTTCAGCCTATCATACTCATTTCAAGTGTGGTTTATCTATTTATATGTTTAGGCATGTGTTTTCACCATTTTTACACTGCTTTTAGTGGCAGTTGCTATTATTAGTGACAAGATCAATTCCTCTCTACATATTGGATTGATCTCTTTGTAATTTCAAATTATTGTGAATACATTCATTCTTGTGGAGTAAACTATTCTCTATATCTCTCTTCTTTGTTTATTTTCAAATTCATTGGATTAGTATTATTTTTCTCATCGAATTCTATATCTCTCGGGTCTCAAAATTTTACATGGTATCAGAGCCTCAGGGAATCTGAGAGAGAGGTTTACTAGTTTTATTTGCAGGTGAAAGATCACAAAATGAGGCAACAAAAATAAATGGATTAACACCTTCAACCCAAGCATGTTTTCCTAATTCCATTCAACTACTTTAGATGGAAAGTCGAGATCACCCTTTCTCTCTGAAGCAAAGGTCTCTACCAAATAACAATGGGTACGAAAGTTGAGCCAACGAATGTTGTGGAGAAGGAAAAATATTTCAATAGAATGGATGAAGCCTTTGGTATGATATATATCTTCATATCAAGAGGCTTTATGTTCCATGTCGACATGGCATCATCCCCCAATGGGGTCTGGACCAAGTTGGAAGAGTTGTTCGGTAAACAGGATGAACTTCGAGCCTACAGTTTGGATAACGAGCTCATAGGTTTGAATCCATCAAATTTTGATTCTTTGCAAGAGTATTTTACAAAATTTAAATATCTTTTAGTTCATCTTAAATATTTCAAAGTAGTGAAAAAACATGAGCAACTAATATTTTCCATTCTCTCAAAACTAGATCCCGATTATTCAGTTTTTGTTTCCTCATTTCATGCTTCAAAATTAACAACTCCGAAGTGGAAAATGCCCTCTTTAGATGATTTTATTGAAGCATTAAATCAAGAGAAGAAAAAAATAGTTTCCATGGGATCCATAAAATTGTTCTAGAGATCATTCTCTTGCATCAAACGAAGAAATAAAATTGAATTTCAAATATCGAAAAAGGGGAAAGGCAAAAACCCTGAGGCTAGAAAGGAAAAGTTCTCAAAACTGACAGATGAATCTTCTTCATATCAAAAAGGGAAGAAGTAAAACGGAAGATATAAATGAAGATATTGTCAAAAAGGTTATCATCTTGAATATTCTTGTATGAGGAAAACTATATATGAGATGGTGAAGATGCTACAACAAAACAATCTCATGGTCCCGACAAATGCAAGGAAGAAGGATGAAGAAAACTCAATTGAAGGAAGAGGAAAAGCTCGTGATGGTCACTCTTTAATGGCTATCACATCCTCCCCATAAACTTGGATCCTTGATACAGTTGATTCAAATAATATGGCTGCAAATAAAGAATCAGTCTCATCCATCTAAGAGTGCACATGACCTTCTATTCTCATGGGAGATGACACACCGGTTGAGGTATGTGGTAAAGGCATAGTTTCTTTGGAAGGGGGATATTTTGATAATGTGTTTCATGTCTCCTCATTGTCCATGAAATTTATTTCCATATATCAAATCACACATTCAGTTTCTATAAGAAAGGATGAATTCTATCCAGACCCAGTGGAGATTTTAGACTTAAAAACAGGGTCCCAAGTAGCTCACGGTGTTGCAGATCACCACTCTCGGTTGCATTCCTTCTCTCATTTCATTCTCAAATATGTATGTACAAAAATTTTGACTCATACTAATGAAGAGAGAAGGTTATGGAATGAGATATTTGGGCATATTAATTAAAGTTACTTGCATCAACTTAGCAAAGAAGACATGGTAATCGGTTTGTCTCAAATCAAATTTTCCAATGGGATTTGTCAGGGATACATTCTTGGTAAGCATCTCGAGAAAAAATTTAACAAAGGAAAAGCATGGAGGGAATCATCACCTCTTCATCTAATTCATAGTTATTTCATGGGACCCTTCCCTGAGTCCTCAATTAGAAAATATCAGTATGCACTCACTTTTATCGACGACTACTCTCGCTTCACATGGGTGTATTTTTTGACATTGAAATCTCAAGTTTTTCAATATTTTAAAGAATTTAAAGCACTCGTTGAGAATCGATATGAGGGAAGTATTAAGATACTTCATAGTTATAATGGAGGTGATTATGTTAAGAAATATATGATTTATTTTTTTTTCGAATCGAGCATCGAGATCCAACATATAGTGCCTTACACACTGCAACAAAATGGTGTTGCTGAGAGAAATAAATAGACATTGAAAGAGATGGAAAATTGCATGCTACAGTCGAAATCATTGGCTCCGAAGATATGGGATGAAGCCATAAATTTTTCATCATATATTGAGAACCATGTTCTTCATAAATCAATGAATGGAATCACTCCTTTCTAAGCTTGGTGCGGTAAGAAACCAAAAGTCTCTCATTTCATAATTTTTGGTTGTCGTGCATGGGCCCATATTCCATCTGATAAACGAAGGGAACTAGAGACTCATAGTGTTGAATTCATATTTATTGGATACCCTAAAGGTATCAAATTTTATAGGCTACCACAAACTTATATTGATTCACTTTTCATTGAGCGAAGTGTGAAGTTCAAAGAGGGTCCACTACATGTAGTTTCAGATCAGTCTACCGAGGATATTTTGGATAAAATAGTTCAAGAGGGTTTTGATGCTCATTCTAGAACTTCAGATAAAGATGATGAGTAAGTATTTGGATCTTATTCATAGGTTTATGAGCAGGTCATGGATTTTTTAGATCCCCTATTAGTCTGGGCCAAAAATACTTTGCATGATGTCGGTGAACTAGTCGACAATTTGACGGATCTGAGGAGGACTAGATCACAAGTTTTCAAGCCCCCCACTGCCTTGGCTTCCAAAAAGAAGTTTCTTCCCATAAATTTATATATGTCACTTGCATAAGATCCACATTCATATACAAATTCCATTGGAAACCCCTTCTGGGAAGCTACTATGGATGAGGAGTACAGTGCTCTCATGGAGAACCAAACCTGGGATTTGGTTCCACTTCCAAAAGGAAAAAAGATTGTTCGATGCAGATGGATATTTCAGAAAAATATGAATGAAAATGGTGATATCAATAAGTATAAATCTTGTCTTGTTTCTAAAGGTTACTCTCATGTACATGGCATTGATTATACCGATACTTTTGCACCAGTTGCAAAAATGGGCTCCATTAGGCTAGTTTTGGCCATTGCGGCTTCTCGACACTGGGAATTCCATCACATGGATGTGAAGAGTTTTTTTCTTCACAGAGATTTGAAGGAGTAGATATATATGGAGCAGCCACAGGGGTATGTTCATGACTCATCTCTTGTATGCAGGTTAAATAAATCATTATATGGGCTCAAACAGGCTCCTCGAGCTTGGTATGCAAAAATGGATTATTTTATGCTTTCCCAGGGATTTAATAGATGTGAATCAGAACCGAATGTTAATATGATTCGCTACATTTTTCTTATTGTTCTATACGTAGAAGAATTACTGATCAAAGGGAGTGATTTATCAGAGATTGCATGGGTTAAGACTGCCTTGCATGATAGATTTGCAATGAGTGATATGGGTTTGTTGCATTATTTTCTTGGTATCGAGGTATCACAGTCTACTTCAGGAATCAAGATGGCACAAACCAAGTATGCACAAGATCTACTTGACAGGTTTTATATGAGAGAGTGTAAGTCAACTAGTTCACCTTTTCTTGTTGGGGTCAGATTGAAGGATGGAGTGACTACTCATTTGGTAGAAAATACTCTCTATCGACAGTTGGTAGGGAGCTTATTGTACCTCACACATACACATCTTGATCTCTCTTATACAGTGAGTGTTTTTTCCAGGTATATGCAGGAGCCCCATTAGATTCATTGGAAATATGCTAAGAGAATCTTTCATTATGTAAAAGGAACTACCAATTTTGGTATTTATTATGCAGTTGATTGTCCTCTATCTTTGGTCAGGTACACAGATTCAGATTGGGCTGGCGATGGCATAGATTGCAAGTCTACCTCAAGGTATGTATTTATCTTTGGTTCCAGTCCACTTTGTTGGTCAAGCAAGAAGCAGGAAGCTATTGCTTTATCCACAACATAGGCATAGTATAGGGGGGAAGTGAATGTTGCCACACAGTGTATTTGGTTGCAATTTTTACTTTCTGATTTTGGGATTCAGTATCAGATACCGAATGTCATATTTTGTGACAACCATGGTATCATTTAGATATCCACTGATCTGGTTTAGAGACAAAGAACCAAGCATATTGAGATACACATGCATTACATCCAGGGGCTGATTCATGATTGAGTTATTTCACTATAGTACTGCCACACTAAGCAGTAGGTTGCAAACATCTTCACCAAATCCTTCACTGAGAAGAAATTCTCTGACTTGCGAGATCTTTTGGTTGTGGTAGAGACAACTGGGTAGACTCTCACATTTTACTTAGAATTTTTTATGTCCTCTTTTTCAATGGGGGGTTTCCCATGAAGTTTTCCCTCTTTCCTCATTTTATGAAGGGTTCATTATTGTATTGAGTACCTAAAATGAACTAGTAGCCGTGACTCACATTTTCTTATTATGTCACTACATTTATGATTAAGGGGGGTGTTAGAGAATAATCCTAACTTCCCTTGGTGTATTACTTGTCTTAGGCACCTAGACCTTGGTTAATGCATTCCAATGCATTTTTCCTCACTTGATTTGACTTTCTAGAGAGGGTAGGAGACACCTTCCTTGATTTTAGGGAGTTTTCATTAAGTTTAGGGAGTTAACTTTGTGTTATTTAGTTATAAATCCACTTAATATCTCCTTTCCAACCTCCATGAAAATTTTAAACACCTAAAGGAAGGAGAGCGCACTTCCTCCTTAAATCAAGGAAACTGTCCCTTGATTTTAGGGATTTACCCATTTCTTTAGTAAACTTTGCATGTTTAGCTAATCTATTAGTAAACTCACACTTTTTAGCCTATCATACTCACGTTAGGTGTGGGTTATCTATTTTAGAGGTTTAGGCATGTGCTTTGGCCATTTTTACACTGCTTTTAGTGGCATTTGCTATTATTAGTGACACGATCAATTCCTCTCTACATATTGGATTGATCTCTTTGTAATTTCGAATTATTGTGAATACATTCATTCTTGTGGAGTAAATTCTTCTCTATCTCTCTATTCTTTGTTTATTTACAAATTCATTGGATTAGAATGATTTTTCTCATCGAATTCTAGATCTCTCAGGTCTCAGAATTTTACAAAAGCATCTGCATCTTTGCTCGCTCACCTCCACTAGTATCATCCGCTATATCAGATTTTTGGGATATTTTCATAGGGGTGTCCACAAAAACCTCCTCTAGAGGGTATTTTCCTTGTAGTGGGAGATCAATTGTGGTGGAAAGAGAAGGCCACTAAGGCAACCATATCTTTAGCTCGAAGGACAACACCACAACAATCAATCAACATATCTATAACAATGAGTAGAGATGTACCGAGAGGACATGTTTTCGCAACACCACTACACCCAACTATTAAACATAGACCATTGTATCGACCACCTACCCAAAAACAATATAAAATGATACAACAAAATTGATCAACACCTCAAAATAATAGAACAATAAATCCCCAATATGGAAGTAGGATTCAAGGTTCCAAGAGGGGGTGTTGGACTTGTGAAGAACCACATTATTAGAGTGACTTCCCACATGAGAAGAAGAGAGCTATCAGAACTTAGATTCATATGGCTATGGGGGATTTTGGAAAGGCCCATAAGATACATGTAGCGGTGAATAACCGCCAAGTGGAGCACCAATCTACAATGCTTGAAATTACAGGTAAAATTAATAATCAAAAGTTTTCAATTTTAATAGCCCAAGAGTGACTGAGAGCTTTATTTCTAATACTGCATTCAAAATACTAAAGGTAAAAGATATTGAACAGAAAGAACTTAGCCAAGTTGAGATGTCATCTGGAGCAAAACAAAGAGTTTGAGGACTAGTGAAGGATTGTGAGATTGACTTAGATGAGTGTATAGCTAAAGCACCATTATATATCAAAATCCTAGGATCATACGATATTGTGATTGGTATGGACTGGTTGGAGACACATGAGGAAATATTAAACTGTAAGAACAAGGAGTTATTGTTTGTTGATGACTTGGGACAAAATAGAACGTTAGTAGGAATGAACCAAGGGGTGT
Organism: Picea engelmannii; assembly: GCA_009831015.1. Lineage (NCBI taxonomy): Eukaryota > Viridiplantae > Streptophyta > Pinopsida > Pinales > Pinaceae > Picea > Picea engelmannii. The sequence goes on along the minus strand of ML777404.1, from coordinate 1,445,842 downwards.
CCTTAAGATTTATAGCTTCCTTACAACTTAATAAGAGTATGAGGAAGGGATGTACATTGTATGCAGTATTAGCCATGAATGATAAGGAAGACACTCTTAAGATAAAATATTACCTAGTAGTGTCAGAATTCATGGATGTATTTCTAGAATAATTGCCTGGATTGCCACCTAAGAGGGAATTGGAGTTCACAATTGCAAAAGCATCGTATAGGATGATGACCCTAGAATTACAAGAGATTAAAATGGAATTAAAGGAAATTTTGGACTCAAGACTTGTACAACCAAGTGTATCACTGTAGGGAGCATCAATATTCTTCATGAAGAAGAAGTATGGATCATGGCAGATTTGCATTGGCTATCGTCAATTAAACAAATAAATGATTAAAAACCAATACCCACTACCCAAACTCGATGTTTTGTTTGAGCAAATGAAGGGAGTGAAAATATTCTCAAAGACAGATTTGAGGTCAGAGTATCACCATTTAAGAATTAGAGAATAAGAAATAGCAAAGACTTCCTTTAAAATAAGATTAAGACATTACGAATTCATTGTACTACCTTTTGGATTGACCAACACCCCTGGAGTGTTTATGATCTTGATGAACGAAGCTTTCCATGAGTACTTGGATAAATTTGTTCAATTTTTTTTATTGATGACATTTTAATTTACTCTCGAAAGAAATAGGAGCATGGGGAGCACATAAGTTTTGTTTTACAATGTTTAAGGGAAAACAAATTGTATGGAAAATTATTGAAATGTTCATTTTATGAATCAAAGATACATTAATTGGGACACATCATTTCAGGAAAAGGGATTGTTGTTGATCTAGAAAATATAGAGGCCATTATGGAATGTCCAACACCAAAATGTAAGTTTTAAACCTGTGAAGTAAAGAAATGCATACATATTCTTAAGAAAAAAATAAATTAATCAATGGCTCATACACATAGTACAAAAATATTTACACTGGCAACCCTTAACCGAGAGAAAACGAGCCTTCCTTGGTGCCACACCTTTCAACTCAGACGCAGTTGTCAAATCTGACATGTCCACACACACACATGCAAATAATATAACACATACCCAACATTCTACCACTTGTTGTTTTCTTTTCATATAGGGGTTCACAGGATTACATAGTCAACAATCCAAGGCAGTAATGCCCATTGTTACTCTACACCAGGAGAACTTCTCTGTGCTCACAGACTTTGTCAATGAATCTGCAACATTCTTCAAAGTGTCAACCTTTTCCAGCAACACCTTCTTTTCTTCAACCATGTCTCTCACAAAGTGATACTGAACATCAATATGCTTTGTCTTCGAATGATAAGAAGGGTTCTTTGACAGGAATATTGCACTCTGATTGTCACACTCTAATATCACTGCTTTTTGCACCAACCCAATACCTGAAAACAATCTCTGTAACCATACTGCTTCCTTTCTTGCATGAGTGGCTACCATGTATTCAACTTCTGTAGCTGAGAGTGCCACTACAACCTGTCTTTTTCTCAACCAACTGATAGTTCCTCCAAATAGGTTAAACACAGACCCACTTGTTGCTGGATTACTGAGAGGGGGGGTGAATCAGTAATAGCATAATTATAATCCTTTTTCTTTAAATGTTATATCAATGTAGAATTATTATCCAATAATGAGCAGTAATAAATAAACAATCACACACATACACAATACACCAGTGTTTTACGTGGAAACCCAAGTCGGGAGAAAACCACATAATGCTTTTTCTTATATGTCTTGAAGAATTACATTCATTGGAAGCACCAACTTCCTTTGTTTTCCAACTGGAACTGGAAGAAGGATCCAACCCCCAATTTTTTCAGGCTACAACATGAGGGAAGATCCAATTCCCCAATTCTCTGGCTACAACTAGAAGGAGGCTACAAACCCCAATGTTCTTCGGCTACAACTGGAAGGTGGCTACAACCACCTGTCCTTGCCCCGTCCTGCCACCCTGAAGTAGAAGTATAATGATGGAACCACTATCGCACTATCACTATGAGATATACTATTGTAAACCTGTACCAATAAATCTGAACCATGCAAAAACCATGCATCAACCTGTACCTCAACCTGTAATCAACCTGTACCATAAACAAGTGCATCAACCGTGCACCAACCTGCAATCAACCTGTACCATAAACAAGTGCATCCAACCATGTACCAAGTATGTACCAATCAAGTTTCAAATACTCATCAACTATGACTCATCAATATGTACCAACATCATCAACTATACACCTCATGTATGTGCACGAACTCATCAACTACTTGTCTCAACCATGTACTCAACATGTACCACAACCAAAATCCCTCATCAATTTCATCATCCAAATCTTACTTGTAGCTTTGTAATAGACCTGGTGTACATGATCACATTCTTGCAAACCTTCCTTGGCTTTAAAAACAAGAGACTAGCATTTTCATCAAACTTTTCTTTAGTCTCACATGCCTAGTTTTGGATTAGTCAACAACCCTAACTTGAAGTAATCATAACTTTGAATATGTAATGTATAAAGATCTGAAACTGATACACAATATTCTTCAGTGTTTTTTATGCAATTAATCCAAGTTTCACTACTTGGAACCTCTCAGAAAAGGAGTTATAGCAAAAATGGCATACCTTGCTGAATTTTGGCTTATTCTAGAGAGCAACCTTGTAAAGCGTGCCCTGCACAAAATATTTGATGAATTGATCTGAAACTATAAAAAAACATACTAAATATTATACCCTAACTAAAACATTTGGTCTCACTTAATTTTGATCTATTATGAATAAGTTATGATGTTTTTACCCGAAACACCTAATTTTGACTAGTTTCAGGACTAGCCACAAACCCTATTTTCCACGGAGTGTAACTCCAAAAATACAATGAACCACAAGATGAATGTTTTACCATAGATACTTGGATATGTTTTCTCACTTTCATATCAATTTCATGGTCTGAATCATTATAGAAAAAAATGTATAGTGAAAATGGTGAGATGACTTGTAAATAACATACCTTAGAAAGCACCATCAAAAGAATTTATCCTTCCTTGCATTTCAGTCTTCTTTTCTTCACCTTCACTTAGAATTCCGGTTTAGATATCCTTGGTTACCTCATACACATATGTATATTCAATATTCTCAAGTGTGATTCAAATGAGAGAGCCTTTCCTCTTATTTATACTCTCCAAGTAGCTTCCTTAAAAACATCTTCTAGGTCACTTGGCCCACTTTGCTTATTTTAGGGTTGGGTCCACTTCTAATTTATCCATTAAATTTATTATTGAAATAATTTATTTTGTATTCACTTTGAATTATAATACACTCATCACTTCACTTTATTATTTACCTTTTAAAACCTCTTAAACCACTTTGACTACTTTGACCTTTTGGGGCTTCTAGATGACATATGAGGGTCCTCCAACTTCGTAAGGCCATAACTCTCTAACCATGAGGAATTATGTGACGTTCCACATACCACCAGAAATGAAATGACAAGCACTATCCATCTAGGATAGTTTTCCTGAAAAATTCACTTTCCTTCATCTCATTATTCCACAATTAAGCATGGGTTCTCTTACTCCATAAGGCGTCTTCCCGTGGGGGATTTCACCATAAGGGGACCACTTTGGAGTTCATCCATATTTACTTCTTATCAACCATGACAAAAAAATAATGATTCATATTTACATCAACCAATATTGGGTCCATTACCTAAACCTTTATGCTATGGGGCTTTCTTCAAGGGTTGACATCAATGACAACCAACCTTAATCAACAATATCCCCCTTTGGCATTGATGGCAACACTCTGATGCAATACTGAAATAATATCACTCATGCTCCCCCTGGAACCATGCCTTTTTCCTCTGCATCTGATAAATTTGCTCCCCCTGGAGCCATGCCTCTGTCCTCTGCATTTGATAAATCTGCTCCCCTTGGAACCATGCCTCTGTCCTCTACATATGATAAATCTCTCCCCCTTTGTCATCAATGGCAAAGGTATCTTTCCATCTGGGGCTACTCCCCCTGACAGACTGTCCTCTTATGGTGCTTCCTCATGTACATCTAAGACATATAAGATAATCATTCAAAAAAAAATCATTTTTGGAGTAGAAATAACTCCAAGTCTTTGGCGAAGATATTCAAAGGCTTCCCGTGGAAGTGGTTTTGTAAAGATGTCTACCACTTGTTCTTTTGTGCCCACATACTCAACTCTGATTTTCTTTTTTGCAACCTGTTTTCGTAGAAAGTTATACTTGATTGGAATGTGCTTCGTCTTGGAGTGCATCACTGGGTTTTTTGAGATATTGATGACACTTGTATTATCACAATATATTGGAATGGGCTCATCATACTCAACCTGTGTACAACATAGTGTTGCTGCAATATACTCTGCCTCGACTGTATACAAAGATACTGATGATTCTTTCTTGCTTAGCCATGATACCAAACACTCACCTAAGTAGAACATTGCTCCACTGGTGCTTCATCGATCATCAATACAACCTGCCCAATCTACATCTGTGTAGGCAATAAGTGATAGATATTTTCCTTTTGGATGCCATAATCCAAACTCTTCTGTTCCTTTGAGATATCTGAAGATCCTCTTTACTGCTAATACATGTGATTCCTTTGGTGCTACTTGAAATCGTGTCACCTGTCCAACTATCTGCATTACATCTGGTCTGGATGTTTTCACATATAGTAGGCTGCCAATCATTGACCTATATTGCCTCTGATCTGTAGACTTTGAATCATCATCTTTGTTCAACTTACAACTGGTTTGCATGGGAGTGATAATTGGTTTGCAATCTTTCATTCCGAACCTCTTTAACATTTCTATGATATACTTGGTTTGAGAAATAAAAATTCCTTGGTTGCTTTGATGTATTTGAAGTCCCAGAAAGAAGGATAGTTCTCCAAGTAACAACATTTCAAATTTATTCTGCATGTCTTTTGCAAATTTCTGGCTTAACCTGTCATCATCACTACCAAAAATAATATCATCAACATAAACTTCAATTAATAAAATATTACCTTGACTTA
>ML777404.1:1410088-1438598 GCA_009831015.1 Picea engelmannii | reverse complement strand
CCTGTTGTTAGCTCTGCAATTTACAGCTTTATGTCCAAAATTATTACATGCATAACATAAAACAAAAAATATAGTTTGATAACTGGTAGTTGAATATCTTATGAAAGGAGGTGCTCTTATGAATCCTTCTCGGTGGAGGAGTGTCCCTATAATCTTCCTTGTATATCTTTTTATCCCCTTTGATTGTTTCTGCATAACTTTTTGGATTTGTTTCTTGATCTGTTGTTTTGGAGCTTGATCCATTTTTTGTTTGATTGTATCCAAGTCCAGACTTGTCAAGATAATATTTTTGACTGCTGATAATGTCATCTAGAACTTTTGAGCTATTCTGCATATTTTTATTTTGAATATCATTTCTTAGTGTGATAATCTCTGCTTCCAGTTTTCCAATGATCCTGTCCTTTCCTTATAGATGTTCTTTGAGTGCTTCTTCAATTCTTTTATCTTCTTCTATTTGAACCTTCAATTTTGTGATCATTTGTTCTAGTTCTTGAGTGTCTTTTTCCTTATCTAGTTCTGCTTGTAGTTTCTTGTTTTTCTTCTTTTCTCTTTTGATAACTTATATGGCACTCATTAATTCTTCTCAGAAGTCAACTTCTGCCTCTTCAATTTCTTCTTCATATGCTTCTTCATATTCTTTTTCGAAGTCTTCTTTATCAGAGTCTTCTACTGCCATGAATAAAACTCTCCCTGTTTCATTGTCACTGATTTCATCTTCATTTAATGATGAGATCTCTTCTTTGGCGCAAAAGTTTTTCTTGAAAAATTTCTTTTTAGTTATTTTACCTTTATATGTTTGTCTACCTTTTGAGTAATCTTCATCATTTCTCTTTTTCTTATGAGGACATTTGTTAGCAAAATGACCAATACCATCACAATTAAAACATATTAAATGAAGCTTACCTCTGTACTTACCATTGGTTCCCTTGTTTAGTCTTTTGATGAAGTTGGCCACTTCTTCATCATCTTTCGAGACGTCGTTGCTGCTGCTATATTCTTCTTGTTCCCTTTTCTTTTTCTTTGATCTTTTGTATGCTTTGAAGGTTGCTTCTTTTACATCTGGATTTTCCTGTTCAGTTCTCATCTCATATACTATGAAGATTCCATGCAGTTCTTCCATGCTTATTGGGTTTAGATCCGATCTTTCTTCTAGTGTTGATATCTTAAGGTTGAATCTCATAGGAAGAGATCTTAGTACCTTTTGAACAATTACAGATTATTTGATTTCTTCTCCCAATCCTATGATTGCATTCACTGTTTCATCGACTCGTAAGAAGTAGGCCGTGATATCTTCATCTTCCTTCATTTTTAGTTGTTTGAACTAACCTCTGTAAGTTTGAAGCTTTGCTGCTTTGACTTTTGAATCTCCTTCATAAATATTTCAAAGCTTGTCCCAAATATCTTTAACAAATTTGCAATGTGAAACTTTGGTGAATATCGTATCACTGAGACCATTCAAAAGTGCATTTATGGCTTTGGAATTATTCTCACCAAGTTTCACTGCTTTGTCATTTGTTGGTGGAATTGCTGGTGTTGTGTATCCATCTACAATTGATTGCCAAACTTGAAATCCCCGTGCCTTTATATATGTCTTCATCCTTATGCTCCAAAAAGCATACTTCTGTCCATCAAACTGTGGTATTCCATTTTTATATGAGTTGGTACTCTCCATGATCTACCTTTCAGTGGTTAAACTGATTTTTGAAGGAACCTGCTCTAATACCAATTGTTGGGTTACTGAGAGGGGGGGTGAATCAGTAATAGCGTAATTATAATCCTTTTTCTTCAAATGTTATATCAATGTATAATTATTATCCAATAATGAGCAATAATAAATAAACAATCACACACATACACAGTACACCAGTGTTTTATGTGGAAATCCAAGTCGGGAGAAAACCACAAAATGATTTTTCTTATATGTCTTGAAGAATTACATTCATTGGAAGCACCAACTTCCTTTGTTTTCCAGCTGCAACTGGAAGGAGGATCCAACTCCCTAGTTTCTCAGGCTACAACATGAGGGAAGATCCAACTCCCCAATTCTCTGGCTACAACCAAAAGGAGGCTACAACCCCCAATGTTCTTCGACTACAACTGGAAGGTGGCTACAACCATCTGTCCTTGCCCCGTCCTGTCACCCTAAAGTAGAAGTAGAATGATGGAACCACTGTCACACTATCACTGTGAGATATACCGTTGTAAAAATGTACCAATAAATTTGAACCATGCATCAACCATGCATCAACCTGTACCTCAACCTGTAATCAACCTGTACCACAAACAAGTGCATCAACCATGCACCAACCTGTACCATAAGCAAGTGCATCCAACCATGTACCAAGTATGTACCAATCATGTGTCAAATACTCATCAACTATGACTCATAAATATGTACCAACAACATCAACTATACACCTCATGTATGTGTGCCAACTCATCAACTACTTGTCTCAACCATGTACTCAACATGTACCACAACCAAAAGACCTCATCAATTTCATCATACAAATATTATTTATAGCTCTGTAATAGACTTGGTGTATATGATTACATTCCTGCAAACCTTCCTTGACTTTAAAAGCAAGAGTCTAACTTTTTCATCAAACTTTTCTTTAGTCTCACATGCCTATTTTTGGATTAGTCAACAACCCTAACTTGAAGTAATCATAACTTTGAATTTGTAATGTATAAATATCTGAAACTAATACACAATGTTATTCAATGTGTTTTATACAATTCCTCCAAGTGTCACTACTTTTAACCTCTCAAAAAAGGAGTTATAGCAAAAATGGCATACCTTGCTGAATTCTAGCTTATTCTAGAGAGCGACCTTGTAAAGCATGCCTTGCACCCAATATTTGATGAATTGATATGAAACTATTAAAAGCATACTAAAGAATGTACCCTAAGCAACACATTTGGTCTCACTAAATTTTTACCTGTTATGAAGAAGTTATGACGTTTTTACTCGAAACACCTGATTTTGACTAGTTTCAGGACTGGCCACAAACCCTATTTTCCACGGAGTGTAACTCCCAAAATACAACGAACCAGAAGATGAATTTTTTATCATAGATACTGGGATATGTTTTCTCACTTGAATAAAAATTTCACGGTCTAAATCATTATAGAAAAAAAGTTATAGCGAAAATGGTGAGATGACCTATAAATAACATACCTTAGAAAGCACCATCAAAAGAATTTATCCTTCCTTTCATTTCAGCCTTCTTTTCTTCACCTTCACTCAGAATTCCGGTTTAGATATCCTTGGTTACCTTAGAAACATATAGATATTCAATATGCTCAAGTGTGATTCAAATGAGAGAGCTTTGCCTCTTATTTATACTCTCCAAGTAGCTTCCTTAAAAACATCTTCTAGGTCACTTGGCTCACTTTCCTTATTTTAGGGTTGGGTCCACTTCTAGTTTCTCCATTAAATTTATTATTGAAATAATTTATTTTTTATTCACTTTGAATTATAATACACTCATCACTTCACTTTATTATTTACCTTTTAAAATCTCTTAAACCACTTTGACTACTTTGACCTTTTGGGGCTTCTAGATGACAAATGAGGGTCCTCCAACTTCGTAAGGCCATAACTCTCTAACCGTGAGGAATTATGTGATGTTCCACATACCACCGGAAATGACATGACAAGAACTATCCATATAGGATAGTTTCCCTGACAAATTCACTTTCCTTCATCTCGTTATTCCACAATTAAGCATGGGTTCTCTTACTCCACAAGGCGTCTTCTCGTGGGGGCTTTCACCATAAGGGGACCACTTTAGAGTTCATCCATATTTACTTCTTATCAACCATGACAAAAAAATAATGATTAATATTTACATCAACCAATATTGGATCCATTACCTAAACCTTTGTGCTACAGGGCTTTCTTCAAGGGTTGACATCAATGACAACCAACCTTAATCAACACTTGTGGATATTCTTCGATCTAGATATCCAACCCAATCTGCATCAACAAACCCATGTATTTCCACCACTATGTCCAATCCTAGTCTTCCTTGGTAGCACAATCCATAATTGGTAGTGCCAAGCAAATACCTGAAGACCCTCTTTATTGTTTTCAAATTCTCCTTCCCTGGTTTTGACATATACTTGCTCAAAAACCCCACTACATGTGCAATGTCTGGTCTAGTACAGACCATTGCATACATCAAATTTCCAACTGCACTGGCATACGGAACATGGGACATGTCCTCTTCTTATTCATGTGTCTTGGGACATTGATCTGCAGATAACTTTACACCTATAGGAATAGGAACCTTGACCAATTTACTTCCATGCATATTAAACCTCTACAATATCGACTCAACATATTTTCTTTGATTCAACTAGAGTTTCCTGTTTGTATGATCGCTTTTAATATCCATTCCCAAAAATAAGTTAGCAACACCAATATCCTTCATGTCAAATTTGGAGGATAGCTGCGATTTCACCTCCTTGATAACATCCATGTTATTTCCTACCAGCAACATGTCATCAACATACAACACTACATAAATGAAGTGATTACCAACCTTATTGGGATATACACAGTGATCAACCCTTCTTCTCACAAATCCCAATAAAAGGATGTATGTGTCAAACTTTTGGTACCGCATCCTAGGTGATTGATTCAAACCATATAGTGACTTCTTTAGATTACAGACCAACTCTTTCTTTCCCTTGACTACAAAGCCTTCTGGCTGCTTCATGTAGATTTCTTCTTCTAGATCTCCATGTAGGAATGCTGTCTTCACATCCATCTGTTCCACTTCAATATCAAAAGTAACAACAATAGATAAAATAAATCTAATAGAAGTTAACTTGGCAACAAGAGAAAAAATCTCACCAAAGTCAATTCCCTCTACCCGGGAATAACCTTTTGCTACTAACCAAGCTTTGTATTTCTCCACTTTTCCTTTTGCATTAAAATTCTTCTTAAATAACCATTTTCTACCAATAGATTTTCTTCCAGCTGGAAACTCAACTATATCCCATGCCTCAATATTATCCAAGGAATCCATTTCTTCAACCATGGCCTTCTTCCAGAGTTTAGTATCCTCTGAATTCACTGCTTCCCTGGAAGTTCTGGGATCATCATCAGTAATAGCTAAAGAAAAATTAGAAAGAAAATCAAGTGGACTATACCTTTCTGGTTTCCTTCTTTCCCTCACTGATCTACTCAATACTGGGGTATGAGGTTCTTCTTGTTTTTCTTCATCTTCTTTAGATGATTCAGATTTTGCATCATCAACCTCAAACTCTATTTTCTCAGGTTCTTCTTTCCTTGGTAGGAATTCCTGTTTGGAAACATCTTTTACCTCTCTAAAAACAACATCCCAACTGTAAACAATCTTCTTGTTTTTTGGGTTCCAAATCTTATAACCTTTCACGCCATCTTTATAACCCATAAAGATACACTTTTCAGATTTATTATCCATCTTACTCCTATTTTCCTTTGGAACATGTACATAAGAATCACAACCAAACACTCTGAGATGTTCAAGAGAGGGTTTATTACTAGTCCATACCTCATGTGGAGTTTTATCATCCAACGCTGATGAGGGTGATCAATTGACCATGTAACATGCTGTACCCACTGCCTCTACCCAAAATTCCTATCCTAACTCGACACCACTAAGGATGCTCCTTGAGTTTTCCATTAGTGTCTTGTTCATCCTTTCTGCAACTCCATTTTTCTAAGATGTGTATGGATTAGTCTTCTACCTTGCTATACCACACTTCTTACATAATTATTCGAATTAATTTCCACAGAATTATCCACCATTATCTATCCTCAATACCTTTATTTTCTTCTCTGTCTAATTTTCTACCAGAGCCTTAAAATATTTAAATTGATCAAATACCTTGGATTTATTTTTAAGAAAATAAATCCATGTGTTCCTTGAGAAATCATCTATGAATGAAACGTAATACACAGATTTACCTAGTGATGGAACATGCATAGGTCCAAACACATCACTGTGTATCAACTCTAAGATCCCCTTTTATCTTGTAGAAATAGATGGGAATATTACATGATTTTGTTTACCATATATGCAACGTTCACATAAATCAAAATCCAGAGTGCAATTAGGCATACCTTCAACCATACCTTTACCATGTAGCGTTCGAATGCTCTTTCCCCCAATATGCTCCAGTCTTTGATGCCACAACATAGTCTTCTTTCCAAGGGAAGTATTGGTCTTGTCTTCTTTATTTCTCTTCTCAGGGACAACAGAACTGTTACACCCATTAGTATAAGTTGTATAGAGTTTCAAACCAAACTCCCCTCATCAACACCATTTCTCCTTGCACCATCTTGCAAGTTCCCTTTCCCAATACAGTATCAACTCCTGCATCATCCAACTTGCTTACAGATATTAGGCTCTTGGCTAGTTTTGAAATGTGAAGAACCCTAGGGAGAGTTCTAATACTTCCATATTTTAGAAACAACTTAACCCTTCCACGTCCCATGATTTTGGTTGTTGAGTCATCTCATAGGAATACGTCACCACCATCATATTTTTCATATTCACAGAACCACTCCTTGTGAGGAGTCATATGATATGATGCACCTGAGTCAATTAACCATACACCATGGTCTGGATGTGTACTTGTAGATGCTAGGAAAACATCACCTTCTTCTTAAGTGGAGGTTTTCTCCTCTGCGGAAGAGGTATTATCATATCCCTTTGGTTTATCAACCTTATTAGACTTGCAATCTTTCTTATAATGCCTTGTTTTACCATACTTCCAGCATTTCCTCAAAGTTTTTCCTGGAGACTTAGATCTACCTGTATATTTAGATCTCCCCCTGATGACTTACCAAGATTCCTGTCTTGGGTACGACCTCTTACAAATAAAGAATTTGTGCTCTGACTATCCATTCTTTTTTGCCTCATCTCTTCATATAACAAGGATGCAACTACATCCTCATACTTCAATGTATATTGAATGGTACTACCAATTGCTACAACTAGATTATCCCAAGAGTCTGGTAAAGAATATAACAAAGTAATTCACTTATCTTCTTCTGCAATCATAATATTAACAAATCCCAATTGACTTACCAGAGTATTAAAGGCATTTAGATGTTCTATCATAGAATCTCCATCTTCCATCCTAATATGATACAACTTCTTTCGAAGAAACACATTTTTTACCAGGGACTTTGATTGATACAAATTCCCTAACTTATCCCATAGTTCCTTGGCTGTAGATTCTCCCGAGACATTCAACAACACCGAATCTTCCAGGCAGAGTTGAATAGTACTCCTTGCTCTTATGTCCAACTTCTCCCAATATTCCTTTGACATACTAGTAGGTGGTGTACTAATAGTTTGTGTACTCGTAGGTTGCGTACCGATAGACTCTGTGCTAGTAGACTGCGTACTAGTAGGCTGTGTAACAGGATCCAAAACGATCCATTGTTCTTTGTCTACAAGAAGGTCCTCCATATTGAGCTTCCATAGATCAAAGTTTTTATCGTTGAACTTCTCTATCTCAATTCTAGAAGAGCTCACCATTCCTCTTTCTACACTAGAATCACCACCGCAAAATCTCCCACTAAACCCATATTTATCACAGACCCAAGATAAAATTTATCTATCAAGGCCGAGCCAAACCCTTAGCAACAAAGGCATCCCCCTGAAGCCAAAAATGAGATCTAATATGACATGTAAGTTTTAAACCTGTGAAGCAAATCAATGCATACATATTCTTAAGCAAAAAATAAATTAATCAATGGCTCATACACATAGTATACATAGATTTACGTTGGAAACCCTTAACCGGGAGAAAACCAACCTTCTTTGGTGCCGCACCTTTCAACTCTTAATTGTATTAATTTCACCATTCACCATACAATATATACAATATTTTAGGTATTTCATAGCTACCAAAACCCTAATCCCTTAATCCGAGATTAATTTATAAAACCACTAAAAATATAAAAATCCATTAAAATAGCAAAAACTGCCACAATGCTACGCGTAACTAGGGGGGCTAAACTTTCCCCCCCCTAGGACGCCTCTAGGAAAGCGCCTGGTGCACATGACATAGAGAACGAAGGAATTTGGGATCATCAGACGTAGTTGTCGAATATGATGTGCCCCCACACACACATGCAAATAATATAACACATACCCAACACAAACAGTGTACATGAAGTAAGAATTTGTATGGGCTTAGCAGGGTATTACTGATGATTTGTTGAAGGGTTTTCAAAGATTGCAAGCACCATCAGAGAGCTACAAAAGAAAAATAATAAATTTATTTGGACTGATAAATGTGAAGAGGCATTTCGGAAACTGAAAGAATTGTTAGCCACCACACCAATATTAAGGATACTTGATATGGATCAGGACTTCTTAGTATGCAATGACACATCTAAGGAAGGATTATGAGGTTTTTTTGATGCAGGAAGGAAGAGTAATAAACTATGCATCAAGGAAACTCAGGCTCCATGAAGAGAACTATACAACCCATGATTTGGATTTGTTAGATATAGTCAGAGGATATGGACACACTACTTAGTATGAAGGAAATTTGAACTAAAAGCATACCATAGTGGATTTCAACATATCTTTACTCATAGTAGTTTAAATTCTAGACAAAGAAGATGGTTTGACTTACTAAGAGAGTATGATTTTGAGATCACATATATCAAGGGAATAATAAAAAGAGGATTTGATGCCTTGAGTCGATATCCATGTAGGATTTTAGTTATTCCATTAAGAAAAAATCTACGAGAAAGGATATTAATTACAACTAGATGATGTTTGGTATAAGGACGTAAAGGAAAATGTTGAGACTGAAGCTATGCTTATACCTAAATACACATGATATAATTTGGATTATGATGGGTTATTGAGACTAAATGGAGGAATATAAATACCACCAAATGAATAATTGTGAACTTTTATTTTAAAGGAGGTTCACAGAGCGGTTTACATGGCTCATCTTGTAGTAAACAATATGAGCGCTAATCTAAAACCTTTTTTTTTCTAGAAGGGAATGAAGACTGATATTGTAAATTTTGTGGCAATATGTCTTGAATGCCAACATGTGAAGGTTGAGCATAGGAATCCAATGATATTGTTACAACCACATGCTATACAAGAGTCTAAATGGGAAATTCTATCTATGGATTTTATAATTGGATTGCCTCTTACGACATGGAGACATGATTCCATTTTTATAGTGGTTAACCCTATGACAAAAAGTGTTGGTTTTATTCCGGTACATACCACTTATTAGGCTTCAGACATTGTGAGAGGTTTTATAAATGAAATAGTGAGATTGCATGGTGTACCAAAGAAAATAATTTTGGATAGAGGAGCAGTTTTCACAGGAAGATTTTGGACCAGTTTTAAGGATGCATTAGGAACACAATTAAGATTTAATATTGCTTATCACCCTAAGACAGATGGAAAAATATAAAGTACAAATCAAATTCTTGAATATATGTTAAGAATGTACGTAATGGATCAACATAAATGTTCAAAAGAGTTCTTACCTATAGTTGAGATTTCATATAACAATAATTATCAGAGTTCCATTAAGATGGCACCATTTGAGTTTTTGTATGGAAGACCATGCAAAACACCTATGAGTTGGGATAGATTAGCAGATAGAGTTTTAGTAGGAAATGAGGTAATACAAGAGATGGAGGATCCAATGAAAATGATCAGAGTGGGACTTAAGGAAGCACAATATAGACAAAAGAGCCATGCAGATGCACATATAACTTACCGTAGCTATGACGTCGGAGACGAAGTATTTTTGTGGGTGAAACTACAAAAGAGTTATATTAAATTTGGGAAAGGTGGTAAAAATTATCCTAGATATGTTGGACCCTTTAAAATTGCGGAGAAGAAGGGACCAATCATGTATTGATTAGCTTTACCTGCATCTTTAGAGCGCATGCATGATGGTTTTCATGTTTCTATTTTTCATCATTATGTTTCATATCCTTCTCATGTCATTGATTTGAGTTCTTTGCATATGTTGGATGAGGGGGCCTTGATGGCTGAACCGGTCCAGATAATGGACCATCACACTCGATAGATTTGGTTTTTATTTGTCAATCAATTAAAGTTGAAATGGGATAGATACAGTCCCAATTCTGCTACCTAGGAGGATGTAGAGGAGATGCATCAACAATTTCCGTATTTATTTTTATTTTCTTTTAGACTTTTAATTGAAAATTCGGGATGGAGTTTGAAATAAGAGGAAGTGTATGTAATTCCCTATTTCACCTGAATATTTTTAGAAAACAGACTTAATATTTGAGGGTGTTTTCTTGCAAACGACCCAGTTAATTAATCCTTTGATAAATTCTAGACTTATTTTGAATTTCTTAAAATATCAAAATGTGAAATTGATTAATTATGCATTATATATTGTTGAATAAAATGTATGGATGATCATGATTATATAAATATTAATAATGATTTCCTGAGTGTAAATGAAGCTCAATGAATGGTTGACGCAAGTATCATCAATAAGACCTTCGGACTCCGGACCGAGTCAAGGAGTAAATGTGCTGATGAAATTTTGAATAAATGATTTAAGTTGATTATAGACATTAATGATTAATAATTGTTTAGTGGATGTAGGCACATTGATCATGCTTTCCAATCCAACTCAAAAAAGGATCGGCATGGATATACAGAACCAAACCGACATAAAAGGGAGGGGTGGAAAAACGTCCCTGATTCCACTCACTAGCACTCATGCTATGGCCGAAGTTGAAGAGTGAGGGAGACTCTTTATTAAAGTATTTCACAATGTCTTGAGGGTAGAATGGATCTCATTAAATCGCGAGGTATACTGAGGGGTGCACAATAAGGTGGAGTCCTTATTCCTCGGAATCCAGTAGTATCGTAATTGGGGAAACTACATGAGTAATAGGATCTCCGCCAGTTGTGTCATATTCCCAATTGTCAAGGTCAAAGTGTTTGAAGGGAATGATGCATGGAACCCTTGGAGTACATTAGTATATCATGAAGGGCATGAAATTCATGGAACCATTATCATTTGTTTCAAATCAAAATTCTAAAATAAGGTGAAACATGTAAGTTAACCTAAGGGTAAAATGATAAAATAGATGGATAGAGTCATGCTAGAAAACTTTGAAAGATCAACTATATTGGAAGGGTTTAGATGTTAAGGACAATCGAATTATTCTAAAAATTCATGGGTAATTGGAATTTAGATTTCAAGAGAAATATAATTAAATAAATAAAAACAAACAAATTTTGAAGGAAACTAAAAATGTGCATGATATTATTAAAGTGAATAAATAAATAACAATTATTAATTTCATGAGAAACAATTACATAAGGGGATTAATTAGGGAGAATCATAAATCATTGAGTAGATAACTAAACAAATGGTTGGATTTAGAGGTAATAGGAGTTCATTAATTAGTTCAAGATACTAAAATATCTCTTGAATATTAGTGGAGGATATCTAGGGAACACCTAAGGGTAAATTTAGGGGAAACAAAAGTGGGTGACGGAAATTGATTTTAAATAAAAATAAAAAGGGTGATTTTAGGTGCAACCTTGTATGATTTTGACATGTGGTTGGGTGAATAATACACTTAAGTAAATTTATAAATTAGCTAATTATGCATGAGGGGCTATGTGTCAAAATGGATTTTACCTATAAAATAAAGAGAGGAGAAGGAGAGAGGGGATGACGCAGGCCCCCCTTCTCTCTTAAGGGCTACACAACCCCCCGGCCTATGATCGATCAAGAAACTAAGTATGACTGACTCTCTAGGTATCTGCTAGAACCTAAACCCACTTACACAGGTCCTTCCTCCAAATTCGTAGGTCGTATAAGACCCGCAGGTTCTCTTCTGAATGTTGTCCAACTTACACGCTAACCGAGCGCTAGCTCTTCTCTGACTAAGTCCCTTCCTTCTTGTGACCACGACTATGACCACTCGCCTAACCCAAAAGGCATTTCACTATTTCATGTATTGGGTATTTGCATGTGAGTCACCCAGATTCTCCTGACCTTTGAAATCCCGATAGGATCCTAGCACATGCTATCCCCTCTATTCTCCTTCACCGATGTGACCCTTCACTATGACCGTGGGCCAATATTTTGAGCGCCTCGCAATTTCACATTTCGTGACTTCCCACCTTGCAAAGTTGGCTTGCTCTTCCCTCCAAAAGCCAAACTCCCGAATTCCACCTGCGTTAGATCGACGGTCCACAATCCCTGTGATCCAATGATCCTGATCTCTTTTTCGCATGTCAGGGATTCACGTTTCACAAAGTCAGAGGACCGCTCACCTCCCTTCTCCCGATAACTGAGCTCCTGATATCTCATTCCCTCGAAATGAATCAATGGTCCAGATCTCTCCTCAATCCAATAACTCAGATCAAATCATGAACTCAGATTTCGCGAGTTCCCAGAACTCTTACCTCTGATTTCCCAAGTTGCGAATTCTCGACAAGACCAGATCTATGGTCCACAATCTTCCCTTGATCGACGGCTTTGATTAAGTAGCGAAATTGGATTTCATGAGTTCTCATGACCTTCACCTTTGGTTTCTATGAACTACAAACCAACGAAACGCTAATCCCTCGGCACGTGTCCTCCTTGAGAAATGGACAGTCCCGATGATTTTAGAACTTCGTAACCCGTGGCTCTAGTGTGCTTTCAAAGAGTTAATGTTATATCACTTTACCTTGATCAAACTACTACAATTCTTTTGCGCTCAGACCAAACGACTGAGATATTTCCTCCTCTACGCTTGCTCCTCATTGTCTGGATGTTGATCAGACGATCTAGATCTCTCTTTGACTTAGAAGATTTTATAAGTGTTCAAAGGTTTCGAACCTTTTCTCCTCCGACAAGTCTGACTCTTGGACCTTGTTAACACTTATGAAAAGTGTTTCTCCTCCTGATCTTGGTCTCATGAAGGCTTCGATTTCCCGCTCACTCCTTGCGTTTCAGGGATTTTGATAACTCATATCCGAAGGATTTATCGAAGATAAATTATTCTTGTCCTCCTGGAGTTCTCCTTTTCCAATTCTCCGACTTCTTGCAAATCCCCTTCGACCCTTAGTCGAATCTAGGATCTGTGCACTCCTTTCACCAGATCTTTATGGAAGGTTTGAATTCTTGCGGACGACTGTGCACGCCTTGCACCCGTCTCTTTTCACTCCTTGAAAAGGTAAAGTTTCATGTTATCTCTTCTGATCTTCAGAATTGAAATAGATCTCATTAACGCACTCCTTGCATTCTATGTGCACACCTTGCACCACTCGACAAAAGAGAAACAATTGAAACTTATCCTAACATTCACAGTTCCATCTACTCATAACGAAATTCATTCATTCATTCATGAAAACACAATAACAAAGAATTGCAAACAATGTCCACACCATGCATTGAATCAATTTTCCTTTATTATATTCATAAGTGAAAATAGTTACAACTGTGATAAAAAATCAAACTAAAAACTCTTAAATCTCCTATTAACTTGTAGCTACTAGCTTGCAACTATTTTTCAACTCCCAACTAGCCTCATTTGGGCGTACAAAAACTCTATTTATCTCAGAGGGATTTTAGGGTTCCCCCTGACTACTTGTCTACTCCAAACCTATCCTACGACTATATTAGTCCATTCGCATTCCAGATTCGGAGTGGAAACTCCCACTTCGCTCACGATTGTTCAAGGATGTCTCAAGGGTTTTTCTAGTGCTGAGTTCAAGCATGCCTCAAAAGATTAATTCTAGCACTGAGTTAAGGAGAAATTCAATATATATGTTGTAACTACCATCATTGATCTCTCATATATATTCCTAGACGTTGATAGGTCTTTCTCTGCGTGATTTCCAGCAATGATCCTGCATCATACTCCCCTTGACAAAAAATCATGGACTCCTATCCATGAGCTCCTTCACTAAATTTCCATGCTTCTGGATAGCAACTTTATTTTCCCAACTTGCATATTCTATTGGGTGTCCCTTCCACTTGACCAGATCTTCAAAATAGGTCTTCCTTCTGGTCTTCTTGGCAATCCTCTTATCAACAATCTTCTCCATCTGTGGTTTTTCTACTATAGGCAATTGTTTATCCCACTTAATCTTCTCTTGATATTATGATCCCTTTGCATCATCCTTTCTCTAAGGATACAGGTCTAAAATGTTGAATATGGGTGATATGCCCACATCATCTGGTATCTCAATCTCATACGTGTTTGCATCAAACTTCCTCAAGATATTACATGGTCCTATATTATTCATCTTTAACTTGTTATATGTTCCCTTAGGGAAACTTTCCTTCCTGAGATGTGCCATAACTTGCTCTCCTACTTCAAATTGAAGTTCTCTACAATGTTGATTAGCACCGTGCTTGTACTCTTGGTTAGAACTCTGCAATTGTCCTCTGATCTGGCTATGGAGCTTTTACATTTCTACAGCAAAGTATTCTACTCCAACGCTCCTGATATCAGTCTGTTCCAAGTCTCTCAACTCAGATACTCCCCTACGTTGCATTCCATACAATATTTGGAATGGTCTCTTTCTAGTGCTCCTGTTTGGTGAGTCGTTATATGCAAATTCTGCCTATGGAAGAATCTGATCCCACTGATTATGGTGCTCAGTGACCAGACTCCTCAATAAGTTTCTCAAACTTTTGTTTACCACCTCAGTCTATCCATCTGTCCGAGGGTGATAATTTGAGTTGAAGGAAAAATATTTTTCAAACTTCTTCCACAATGTTCTCCAAAAGTGACCAACAATTTTTGTGTCTTTTTTCGAGACAATGCTTCTGGGTAGGCCGTGAAGTCTTACAACTTCCTTGAAAAACATATTTGCAACATGTGTTTCATCACTGGTCTTCTAGCATGGGATAAAGTGTGCCATCTTTGAAAATCTATCCACCACTGCAAATATGGAATCAAATCCTCTTTGCGTTCTTGGTAGTCCCAACACAAAATCCATCCTTATTGCATCCCAAGTCATCTCTGGTATTGGCAATGGTTGACACAACCCAGTGTTCTGTATTTTTCCTTTTTCATGTTGGCAGATTCTACATCTGTTCACAAACTTTGTCACTTATGTTCTCATACTTGGCCAATAGTATGAACTACTCAACTGTGCAAAAGTTTTATCATGGCTGAAATTTCTAGCCAATCCTCCACTATGCTTCTCCTTCAAAAGGTTATCCCTCATTGAGCATTTTGGTATGCACAACTGATTTACCTTGAACAATAATCCCTCTTGAATCATGTACTCTGTCCACTATCTTCTGTCTCTCAACACAAGATTTGCGCATGCTTCATATGCTTCCTTGAAATTTGTATCATCACAATACATGTCCTTAAGGTGTTCAAACCCTAAGGTCTTCACCTGAAATTCCTGCAGAATCATACATCTCCTGCTTAATGCATCAACAACTTTGTTAGCATTCCCAACAATATATTTTATGACAAAAGTAAAATTCTTCATAAACTCAACCCATTTTGCGTGTCTCTGATTCAATTTTTCTTGTCTGGTTATGAATTGTAAATCCTAGTTATCACTATACAAGACAAAATCCCATGGGACAAGGTAATGTCTCCATTTCTTCAAGGCTTGAATTATGGCATAAAAATCCTTGTCATATGTGGAATATTTTCTCTTGGTCTCATTCATATTCTCACTGGAATATGAAACAGGTCTATTATCCTGGCTCAAAACTGCTCCAATTGCAAGTCCACTTGCATCACATCTCACCTAAAATTCCTTTTCAAAATTTTGCAAGACTAGAATTGGTCATTCTGTTATTTTCTCCTTCAGTATATTGAAGCTCTTCTCGACCTCTTTCGTCCATTTAAAAGACTTGTGCTTCTTATTCACTGTATCCATCATTGGCGCACAAATTCCACTGAATTCTATGATGAACTTCCTATAGAAACATGCTAATCCATGGAAGATCCTTACCTCAAACATGCTCCTTGGTGATGGCCATTCTTTGATCTCTTTCACCTTTTCTAGATCCATCTTCAGTTCATTTGAAGAGATCACAAAACCCAAGTAAATGAGCTCTATCTTTATAAAAGAGGACTTCTTCATATTTATCAACAACTTCTCTTTTTGTAGCCTCCTCATCACTAGTCTCAGGTGTCTCAAATGTTCCTCTTTAGTCCTACTAAAGATCAATATATCGTCTAGATATACAACCACAAACTTGCCAACGCAATCTTTCAGTATTTCATTCATCAGCCTCATAAAAGTACTCGGGGCATTTGTTAAGAAAAATGGCATAACAATCCACTCATACAAACCTTCATTTGTCTTAAAGGTTGTCTTCCACTCATCACCTTCTCTCATTCTGATCTAGTGATATCCACTTTTCAAATCTATTTTAGAAAATAAATTTGGCCCACTTATGGGGTTTTTTAGGGCTCAAAACGTGGAAAAATCAAGGGGAGGCCATCTGGCTAGATGTCCAGCCACTTGAAGCCGGATCAAACTTGGCCCCCCTCATCCATCATTTCATGGGAATGAATCCCTTATTGTTAATATTCAAACTCCGCTCGCGGCTAGCTTGCTGCATGCTCATGATGCTCCTCTGCATGGGAGATTTCATAGTGATGGTTAGTACACCTCCAAAGTCCCATAAACAACCTAACAATGTCACTCCTAAGTCAGTGTCTAGGCGCGCAAAAATTCATTTGTGCCTTCGACCCTTTCTTTTTCGGCTCTCCCGGTGCAACCTCCATTCAGTCTCCTGGACCTCTATTTCATGCCTATGTTCATGGGTGATGCTGGTCAGATCCATTTCCTTGCATCTCCTCGGCATTCTCCATCCATGGTTCTCGTTTTTATTTTGTACTCTACGTTCCCCGTCCCAGGATCTTGAACTTCCTCTGTGCTCTTCATCCTTGGATCAACCTATAGCGACCACCATGCCCCGTCTTAGGGGAAAATCCAAAAGAGGGGTGGCCTGGTATGCGGCCAGAGGTAAGAAGGTGCTCGAATATTAATCCCCCCCTGAAAACGATGGTATCTCTTATGGTTCTCCCCCTGAAAATGATGGCATCCCCATATTAAATCCTGTAGCAACTCTCTCTCCTACTCAACCTTTTCATGAGACAATCCCGACCTCTCCTCGCTCTCGAATCCTTATGCCTGCAGAATTGAATGGTTTGACAACTTCGGAAATTCACTTGTCTTCGTGCCTCCACCCCCCTCCCCTCCACGCTGTTCTCCACCACCACCTTCTCCCCCTCGCCACCCTCCTCCTTCACCCCCTGTCACTTCCTTTTCAACCTCATTTTCTCCTACCCCTTCCTTCGACTCTCTGTTGTCACCCCCCCCGGCTCCCTTATTCTTGTGATAGGTGTATAGACATAGTAGACATCATGGATTCCTTGGGTGACCTTAAGAGGGGTCTAGGGGATGTCAAGTCAGCCTTACTCGAGCTGCAACTCAAGGAATATGAACATTGGAGCCACATGGATCTCATTATGTCCTTCCTACAGGACCTTCGACAAGCCATCTCAGACCGAGATAGGCTCGACAAAGGCAATTCGTAAGGGAGCCAAGATTTCGTTGGAATAAGGCTCACTCCGAGTTTTATTTAATCATGATTCAGGTTTATGTTTTTTGTTTTATTTTGGTAGACATGGGAGGCTAGCCAGTTTTGGGGAGTTTGTCCTATGCTTTTTTTGCTCATCTTAGCAATCTGAATTATGCCCTCCATGGCAATGTAGTTTTATTTTTATGCACATTTTATTCCTCTATTTTGGACAAGTGGCAGCGATGGTTTCCCACCAGGGCACTGCTTCCACATTTGAACAAGAAAGAGAGACAAATGTAATTTCTTTCTCTTACAGGTTCTAATACAATACTTCTAACTTACAAAAAAAAAAAAAAATACCGAATCCAACCTACTTTAGCAATTATTGTAAAAGAATTATGAATACAAAATTAAATTATTTCAAAAGAATTATGAATAAAAAATTAATTACATATTACCCTAACACTTCCAAGTTTTTACGAGAATCATTGGAATTTTTTTACAAGAATCATTGGAAAATTGAACGTATAATCATCAACATATAACCCAATGAATGGGAGAAACATAGCCACATATAGGAGATATGTGAAATATTGTTTTTATATTAATACATTGTCATTTGATTAATGAAAAGTATTTTTATTATTTCTTGAGATGAGAGATAACAACTCTCATCCTTGTAATGGAGATCTCTGTGATAGTACTCATGTTGTGTACATGTTTTGAACCCTCCAACTGAAGTCTTTCTTTACGATAAGATTAAGAGATGTTTTTTTTTTCCTTTTCTCTGAAAAAACTATGCATTTAAAGTAAGAAATAAATAATACTTACATTTTATTAGCTATCCAAAATATTTTTGCGACTTTTGGAGCTTTCATTTTTTTATACATTTTGTATGTTCTTATGGAAAAATCCAACCAATAATAGATCTATTATTGTCCTTGTTCATATTCGACCAAGTTGGCCTATTTCATGGCCCAACAAAATGAGCATTCACCGCTCAACTCTTGAGACATTACAATGGAGTATCACCAACCTTTTATAGGCTTTCATTACATGTAATCCATAGGTTTAATACCACGGGTCACCGGTACCATGTGCCTGAAACCACCACTGTTGAACTAACAACTTTGACTCTTTTGCCGAGTCAAGTTTATCCTAACAAATATATACTAGTGATTCACTTATCCATATACTCCATGATTAAGAGATAGAATTGAATTCCTCCCAATATTATATTGGGGTTGTCCTCAAACAAGATAGTCATCTAGTTGCTTATAATTCTGAAAGTTTTTTTGATGCCAAGCTCCAGTGCAATTCCTACGATAAAGAACTATATTCCCTCATCCAAGATATCAAATAGTGGCATCATTGTATGTTGGGAAAGGAGGGGTTTTGCACACTGATCATCATCCTTTGATTTTATTAAACACACAAACAAAGATATAGGAGAAACAACACATGAAATGGGCATGTTACATTCAAAAGTTTCATTTGGTAACAAAATACAAGAAGGGTAGCATGAAAATATAGTTGATCCACGCAGTCACTCTCTAGTGTGCACTCTTTCAACACCCAATATCAAGGCTCCTACATATGATCACTAGAAGTAGAAATACTCTTTAGATCTATAATTTTTTCCCATACCACACCCTCCAATACCTTACCGAGGTAACCAAACAATTTTTTTTAGATTTCTATATCAACAATGGATGGTTATATAAATTACAACAATTGTGTGTGCTGGTTGATGATGACAAATTTCTCATCATCAAGGAAGCTCATATTATATCTTCTTATGGGGGGAAATTGGCATCAATAAAACTCTACATTATTTATTTTTCCCTACCATGAAGAAAAAATTCAATGCTTTCATCTCGAGTTGCACTCTTTGTAGCACTTCAAATCCTACCAACTCTAAGATGGGACTCTCCCAGCCATTTCACATTCCTAAATTCCCATGGGAATCCGTCTCTCTTGATTTTGTTAGTGGCCTTCCTATGAAAAGTGGACGTCATAATGCCATATTTTCATTATGTGGATCACTTTTATAAAATGGTTGTTTTCATTCTTTGCATTAAGGAACTCATCACACGACAAGTTGCCAATTCGTTTCTTATGCATGTCTAGGAATATTTTGTCTTCCCTCCCTCTACTATATTTGATCATGACTATAGTTTCCTTATCTATTTATAGAAAACACTATGGCATATATTGGATTTCGAACTCTAATTTTCCACCACCTTTCATCCTCAAACAATGACTAGAGAGAGGTGGCCAATGAAACCCTCATTCATGCCATTTAAATGTTCTACCATAAGTATAAATAATGGGATAATTATCTGCACATCATCTAGCATAGATATAATCAATTAGTTCATCTAGACGGGATCATTATATTATTTTTCATCAATCTCAGTACTTTGTGGGTGGAAGAATTAGAGGAATCAACTTGTAGGGCCATTTTGGCAGGAAGTCCAAATATGGAAATTTGGGTCCAAAAAACTATCTAAAATACCCCGGAGACATTTCGAGGCATCAAACAACACTTTTTTATGGTCCTTAACTTGCTATTAAGAAATATTCTATATTCTACGCATTGATCCCTTTGCAGCGGTGGAAGAATCACATCAATTAGAGTTCATATGAAAAATTATGCCTCCTGCAAGTTGACCTACCGTATTGATCACCATGGTGCGAGTGGATGCCATGCTAGCCCCCATTACTTAAATATGTGGGGCTAGCCACATAGTGTATTTTCTAGAACACTCTATAAGGTCCAAACCTGATCACTAATTGAGGGTTGAGTAAGTCAATACCCTCACCCTAAATGGACATAGAGCTATGTTAAATATTGGGCCACTAGGAGGAGAAGGGGTTCCATTCTATGTTATTGTATCTTGTTCCATAGTAGAGAAAAACAACTCGGAGTGGGAAATTAAAGAGAATAAAAAAGGTGGATAATGTTCTATAGTATCCTAACATGTCATAGGTCTCAAGTAACTCCATATAGAGTTCCTTCTCCTTTGTACTTTCATTATTTCCATACCAAAGAAAAGAGAGGAGAGAAACCTCACATTCTAGCCGGGTTTTCTCTCATAAGGGTTTCCCAGAGAAAATATTTTTGTTGCTTTGTGGATGGTGTTTGATTGTAATTTGTTGTTCTTTATTTTCCACATTTTATCTATTCCATGCATAAGCATAAAATTAGTGACTAAAGATTCTAGAATCTAAAGGAATTTAACCTTCACATTGTAGATTTCAATTTTATTTATCAAATCTATTGTTACGAACTATTCCACTGAAATATCCATGGTATTTTACTTTAGTTTACATATCCACATGTTATTACCCTTTCAAGATCTACTATGGTTTTCAACCTATTGTTCCCTATGAGCTTCCAATGGTTTTACCCCTTTCCAGTTCACCTAAGTAGTAGAAGGAACAACAAAATGTTTCCTTTTTGCATGAAAAATTGGCTCAGCTACACACTCAAGGGAAATGCATTCTTGCTAACAAACAACACAAGTATAAACTCCAACAAGATCGATATAGGGGGTTCCCTCTTTGTTCCAAGTGGGAAATCGAGTCAGGATTCATTTGTCGAAACAACACTTTAAATGCATTAGGGGAAATTTGGTTGAAAAATGGTCCTACCAACCCTAATACAAATTCCATGTCATCATGTGTTAGCCAATCAAAATATTCTAAAATTTAAAAGAGGTGCATGTCTTCAACAATTTTTTATTATATAATTTGGAGATGGTCATAATTTTTTAATAATATATTGTGTATACTCTACACTTAATCTCTTCCTCGATTGCCCAAAATTCAAAAATGTCATGGTTATTGAGCATCGAATTAATGTGTTATCCCTTTATCTAATAATTATAATAAATTAAGGAAATAGTGTATTGAATAAATATTAATTCATTTACATGCTTCACATTACCAACATTATTTGGCATGTTTTAATGCATTGAGGTCAGCTGGGACGAAAGTAAAATCCCT
Source organism: Picea engelmannii (assembly GCA_009831015.1). Lineage (NCBI taxonomy): Eukaryota > Viridiplantae > Streptophyta > Pinopsida > Pinales > Pinaceae > Picea > Picea engelmannii. The sequence continues at coordinate 1,417,034 of ML777404.1, read as the reverse complement.
ACATGCCCTTGTTCAGAGGTTTAGAGGTTGCAGAAAGGTGCACTGAAGGAGCATAATTTACCAGCTAGAAATCCACACTCTGTTGTTGAGATGAGGAAGATTCATTATCACTACCATACAGGCTGAGGGTTACTACAATCCTTGTAGATTCCGCTTGAGGTTTTGGTGGGGTTGTTCCAGCTTTGAAAGGAGGTTTTGAGGTGTCATTCCAGCCCTAGCAACCCTTGTGAGGAGGGTCGAACCTTGCAATTGCTTCCTGGAGAAGGGTAGAACCCTAGATCTGTCAGCATAGTGCAGACCAAGGATAAAAGGGGAGCTGACAGAAGGACAATGAGGGCATTCTAGAGGACTGGAGTTTTTCCAGGAGTCCTTTAAGCATAGTTTAATTTGTTTATTGTTGTGGTAGATACTAGGGTTAAATATGGTGTATTTTGTTACAAACTGCAACTGTAATAACAAACAAATTGTGGGTAATTGGATTATGTGACAGCCATAGTTACCAAATTTGGTCGAATTGATGAATTAAACTTGAAAATTTGCCAATTTGGTTGATTCGGCCGAATTGTTTGTCAAATTCGATTTGTCAGATAGTTCTGTTCATCATTCTTGCTCTCCCCCGAAAATCCTAGCATTGTGTTTGATTATCATGTGTTCGTCTCTTCCTTTGTTGTTCTTTGTGGATGCTTTTCTTTATTTTGATCTCATGGTAGCCATTTTTCTTGAACACTTCAAGGATATGTTTTATTACTTAGTCCAAGTTTTCTTCATTGGAAACATTAAAAACTCGAGTTGCAATAGTAATTATGATGCCAATCTTCTGTGTAGAATGATAATGAGAGTTATCATTGAGATATCTATTAGTATGTGTCTTCTTTCGATAAAATTGATGGGACATAGAGATATCATATTTCTTATAAGCCAAGACATCCATAAAAAGGTATTCGACCATTTTTTTGTTGTTTCCATATTAAAATTGATGTCTTCAGATTGGTTGTTGGGATGGTTCAAGAATTCATACTACTTATCTCTTCCATGTGGCCAAATCGTGTTGGTGTCATTAACATATCTCTTCCAAAATTTTGTTTTCAGGGGAGGAGTATTGATAGAAATTATTTCAAAATTATCCATGTATATGTTGCCAACAATAGGGGATAATGGTGATCCCATGGCCACACCTTCGAATTGTTCATATATATCACCACAGAAACTGAAGTATGTTGATTTTATACATATTTGTACAAGAACTGTCATCTCAATATCGATAACATTTTTTATAAATTTCAATAACTTCATCTACAATACCTTTGTGATCAAATAAACTACACAAAAACTCATCTTGATATCATTCTCTTCCATCTTCATATATTTGATGTTATCATCAAAATATGTTGAGTCCTTAATAAATTAAGAAGTATGTCCAACTAGAGAAGTGAGAAAAAAATTTCAACGTATTTTGCAACATTGTAGGTGGGTGAGCTAATGGTGTTCATGGTAGGTCTGAGTGGGGCTCATTATTTATGAATCTTAGGAAGCCCATAAGTGTAAGGCATGGTGACTACACTAAGTGTTATCTTCTTTATCTAGTAATCATCAAGAGGTGATGCATTAATTGCATTCTCCACTTCCTTCAAAATTGTTTTCCCAATATCCTTTTCAATCTTTTGTATCTACCACTAGTTGTAAGATGTACTATCATTTTTTTGTGGTAGTCCTTTGTATTTAAAATGATTGTTGCATTTCCCTTATCCACTTTTAGGATTTTAATATCCCTATTGCATTTGATATTTTTAATTCTTCTATTTCTTCATGACTAGTCTTATTTCTTATAGGTTTGGCCTTCCTGAAAGCAACACCACACTCTTGTCTTATTTCCCAAGAACTATTGAAGGGGAGAGTTCTAATTAAGTCCTCTATGTAGCATATACGATTCCTGTATGGAATGTGTTTTGGTGCTACAAATTTAGTCCCTTATACAATACTTTAAAGAAATAGTCATTCAATGCGTGCCTCAATAAGTTAAGCACACTTATTCCCTTTATATTGCATCCTTACCCATCAACTTCATCATTTTATAGTTTCTCACAAATCCATGATCTAGCCTACCACATTTGTCTCTTCTCTAGCTCCACATATTTATTGATATGTTTCTCTATAGATATTTTAAAATCCTTTTCCTCCTTGGAAATGGGGCTAGCTTCAAATATATTTCATATTTGAATACCCAACATGCTAGAGAGCTTTAGATAAAGCATTAGTAGCTGTCTATAAATATAGTCCAAACTATACCACATCCTCTTTATCTCATTTTTAACTAATTTCATTCTAGTGTTCTTAAATATTTCCAAATTTATTTGATTATGAAAGTGGTGTTTTATCCATGCAATTTTAGGAACGATAGTGTTTTCACGACATCACTTAAGAAAGGTTAGGTCCACCATTCTTCAAGTCCTTCTCAATAACATTTTTTCAAGCAGGTGAGTCTCTACTAGTATTTCCCTTCCATGGAGGGAATTAATAATGTTGTTCATTTTGTTCATAGGTAAATTACAAGATTTTTGGAAAACCTACATCCCTATTATTTATTCCAACATTTCTACCTTTGATACAAGGCCCATCATCAGAGAGAAACCAACCAAAAATACATTTGATGTGGTTGAAGATGAGATATTGAACCATGTGATATAAATAAATAAAAAATACTTTTATTAACTAACCCAAAACCCTAGGGAATGGCGATTTCAAAGACAAACCATAACCAAAGGATTAACCAATGAAGAGGGTTAAGGAATAAAAACAAAAAAATAAACAACATTGATGAAAGAAGAAAAAATTGAGGCTTTAATTTGCAAATGACAAGTTTCTAAGTGTTATGATAGTTTCCAACCGTCATCTCTATTTAAGGTGTTACTGAGTTTTCAATTTCAACTGATTCTATTATTCAATGTTTGATTATGTTATCAAATTTGGAAACACCATTTGTTTCTTCATTGTGAATACAGTGCATAATGTTTGATGACTATGTTGTAAGAGCCAATTTTTGGACATGATTATGATTGATATCTGCATAATTCTCCTTTAACCTAACATGAAATGAGAATCTAGTTTCTCCAATCTAGTTTTTCCAAAGCCCTAAATCCCTAGGGATATTACACATGTTTACTAGGGTTTCCATCCGCAAATGTGGAAAACCATCCCTAGGTTTCATTGCAGTAATTAGTTTCAATCCCCTTGGATTAGGTGCACTAGTTTAGATAAACATATTTATTGAACTTACTTGAGTTTTTCCTATAACTGCGCTAGTATTATAGGGCCTCCTTTAATACTCCTCCAGGAGGTTATGATTTCGAATTCATAAATAGTTATCCTGAGATGATTTTTGTAAAGTAAATTCATTAAATTTATCGGGCTCTAATGCAATAGAAAGGAGCAAGCTAATAATGGAGCATTCTTCCCTTCTAAGTGATTTTCTGTCATCATGTCATCTCTTAGTGTGTTACCTTTTTAAGACCTGCAGTTACATTTTATCTCATCTTGGTCTCTTGAAATACTACATTCATTCATGATTTATGGCCACTTGTACCATCGATGGAAATAGGGAATGGTCTAGGTAGTGGCAAAGAAGTATCTTGAGGCAAAGGATTTGGTGCAACTGGAACAAATGAGGAACTATTTGCCATAAATTATGTAACTTTCACTCCATTTGGCTTCCAAGTTGGTCCTACATGATAATCCCATTAGGCCTGGCACAACAAAACTCCTTTAAAGCTTTTTTCCCCCTCAACATTGATTGCTATCATTTCTCTTGTTTCTAAGATAAATAGCTAGATCTGGCCAAGGGATGTTCCTACTATCACAAAATCATCATTGTTGCCAAATAGAAGTATGAAAAAAATGACTTTTAGGAGAATCCCAAGGCTTTGTTGATCCTGCTGATGTAAAAAAACACTCGATTCATCTCTAAATATTATAGACTGTGGTTTTATAACTTATTTCTAGCCAGTTTTAATCCATATCCTACCTTTTTAAAGCCCTATTTCATCTGTATCCTACCCATTGTTTTCTGATTCAATCCCTATCGCTACTCCTTCTCTAATCAATTTATGAAATTATTGTTCCTTGTTGTTCTTTCCAGTTATAAGGATGTTAGGATTTTCTGGGCAGTGTTTGTTGATTACAGAGGTCTTGTAGCTCCTATTTTTGGCTTAGGTATTTCAGCCTAACCTTTCTAAAATCCCTAAGAAACAAACCTAAAAGATAGGGGGATTCACGATCCTTATTGTTGTGTTCACGACAAAGAAAATGATGAATCTCTCTCACTCATTACTTCCACTTGTTCATGAGGTATAGGATGCTACTTCATTTATAAGGATATTTCATTTTCCTTCTATGATGGTTCTCAATGTGGAACAACCTTTGATGCTGGGGCATATTTATACATTAATGCATGTAAGGGGAAAGGAGTCTTGAGAAGTGTTTTGAATTTATCACTTAAAAGTTTTATGTTGAAGGTGGCTTGATAAGAATATTTTTTTTTTCAAGAGTTTATTTCAATGTTGAAATAAATGTAGCAAGAATGATTATCACAATACGACAGAGTAACACACTATCCTTCTTGGTCAATTATGTTGTTTACATTTTTGTTCAGTGTAGCATTGCTATACTCTTGTTTAATTCAATTGCTGATTATTTTATTTGATTCCCATACAACAATACTATAAAAGGAAATATAGGAATTCCATTTTAGTTAATTTGAAATGTTGTTGAATTAAATTTCTTGTTAACTTTTTCCTATGGATCCTTGGTATTTTTCTTGTAGTGAAATGGCCACTCGCAGATCTTCAGGAAAGCTGGAAACTATTATAGTTGAGAATGAAAAGGATGAAATGGGTAAGTGGATCATGTTACGGGTGTCCATTGGATCTTGGGTTACTTTGCAACCATCATGGAATTGAATTTGGGCAAAGAAAAGAAGACTAGATGATTTAAAATGTCATTGGAAAGGTGTAGTAAGGGCATTTAAGCGGAGCCAATAGGGTGAAACAGTGGAGAAGGTTCTTATATCTCAAGTGTATGATCGCAAGGACATACTCAAAGAGTCTGTTGCCAAACAATAATTTTTTCCTCAAATTGGACTAAATTGTAAGGGCTCGTCATTTTGTAAGCATTGAAGTTTTTTTTCTTTTTTCTTTTTCTTTTTAATTTGGGATTTGAGTATTAAAATATAAATGCTCTAGATTAGATGTATACTTAATGTGGTTTATATTTTTTATGTGTAGCTTTGTGCATTTGTGATTTTGAATAATGGCAGCCTGTGGAGAGTATTACCAATATTTTACGTGTTTTCCATTTGGAAATAGGAGAGATACTCTATGAGGGAAAGAATTCCATGTCATTGAGGGAAGAAGGGGTTTGGTTTTATAAGTATGATTACTTTATTCCAAGTAGAAAAAGGTTTGGACGAATTGAACAAGACACGTTACCTACACTTCATGAAATTGGCTTACCAAATTCTAATCCAACATTAATTTATTGCATATGTTCAAAATTAGTTCTTGAAATTCAATCTGGTATGCAGGATAAGGGTGGTGCATGTGATCACTTTGGTATTCACTTACCATTTTTGTTTTTTGCTGAAGTGTTCAAGGTAGAGGACTCTATTCGAATGACTAATAAGACATATTCTTGCACAAATCCCTCTGACATGTTATTATCCAACTTATTTTACTCTGGATGGAATACAAGATTACATGGTGTGAATGGAGAGGAATTAAAATGTGTGTTGAGTGTAGAGACACTTCATTTTAGGTAATGTTTTACAATTTTGGTTTTTCCTTTTCTTTGATTTTCACAATGTTTGACATCACTTTCTAACTATTTTTTCATTCTCTTTAACCTGTAGATATTCAATACCGAGACAAACTCTCTATGTTTCTTTTAAGTTTCAGCGTTTTAGGAAGATAAGGGAGAACATGGATTGGATTTGGTTGCCAATAGAGCAAGACAATGACGATGGCACTCATTCTCCTCTAATATCCATTGATGTTTTAAAGGATGGTGCACACTTCAAAACATTGTACATGGAAGAAAATAGGAATTTGTTTGAAGTTAGAAGACACCTTGAATTCGAAGAGGAATTGAGCCTTGAGGAAGACTTCTATTTTATTCACAATGGAAAAAGGGTGAGAATTTGATAGTTTATGTATGTTTCTTCATTTTATAAACATAGTTTATTACTTACATATTAATGATTTCTTTCAGACATATTGGTTAAAGACGAGAGAAGAGCATCATGTGCAAAAGTTGTGTTCATCCCCATATATTAGAAATTAGAGGAACATGACATAAGGTGAATCCTCTCCAACCATATGTTAGGAAACTCTTCTGATCTTAGTTGTGATCTCTATATTTTAGAACCAATTTTGAAATTTCCTACTTCAATTTATTTTGGCAAGAGAAGGTATGATTTTGTTCACTCATCTTTTTTCACATAAATTGTATTACTTGTTATTTATTACTACATTTCTAGGCCAATATTTGATGAAATTCAAGTGTTTTAACTCAACCTCTTTTCATCACATGTACAAGGAAATAAATGGAAAATCAGATGGACTTTAAAAGGTTGGTCTACAGTTGGAGAATGGACAATGGCATATTCAAGAGCTTAAGGATAGCCAACACTCTGCATATTTTCATCCCAGTTTGTTTTGAGCTTATTCTGGATGGAGAAGTATATATTGATGTTGATATAATAGGTATTTAGGAGGGTTACTAGTTTATTTTGATTATCTATATGGAAAATTGTAAAAACCTTTTTGATAAATCTAAGTTTAGAACTCTGAGTGTTGTTCAGAGACTAGTTTTTTGCTCCCTTGTGGAAGCCAACATTTGTAATATTCTATACTATCAAGAAAATTCCAGATGGGAAGTAGTTATTTCCCTCTCTTTG
>ML777404.1:1350889-1365913 GCA_009831015.1 Picea engelmannii | reverse complement strand
ATATATATATATATATATATATATATATATATATATATGTTTCTATGGTAACCAAGGATATCTAAACTAGAATTCTGAGTGAAGGTGAAGAAAAGAAGGCCAAAATGCAAGGAAGGATAAATTCTTTTCATGGTGCTTTCTAAGGTATGTTATTTACAGGTCATCTCACCATTTTCGCTATAATTTTTTTTCTATAATGATTTAGATCGTGAAATTGCTATGAAAGTTAGAAAACATATCCAAGTATCTTTGAAAAACAATTCATCTTGTGGGTCATTATATTTTGGGAGTTACATGCCATGGAAAATAGGGTTTGTGGCTAGTCCTAAAACTAGTCAAAATCAGGTGTTTCGAGTAAAAACGTCATAACTTATTCATAACAGATCCAAATTTAGTGATACCAAATGTGTTGGTTAGGGTATAGTATTTAGTATTCTTTTTAACAGTTCCATATCATTTCATCAAACATTTTTTGTGGGGTATTCTCTACAAGGTCGCTCTCTAGAATAAGCCAGAATTTAGCAAGGTATGTCATTTTTGCTATAACTCATTTTCTAAGAGGTTCCAAGTAGTGAAACTTGGAGGAATTGCATTAAACACACTGAAGAACATTGCATATCAGTTTCAAATCTTTATACATTACAGGTTCAATGTTATGATTACTTCAAGTTAGGGTTGTTGACTAATCCAAAACTAGGCATGTGAGACTAAAGAAAAATTTGATGAAAATGCTAGTCTCTTGTTTTTCAAGTTAAGGAAGGTTTGTAGGAATGTGATCATATACACTAGGTATACTATAGAGCTACAAATAAGATTTGGATGATGAAATTGATGAGGGATTTTGGTTGTGGTACATGTTGAGTACATGGTTGAGACAAGTAGTTGATGAGTTGGCACACATACATGAGGTGTATAGTTGATGATGTTGGTACATATTGATGAGTCATAGTTGTTGATTATTTGACACATTATTGGTACATACTTGGTACATGTTTGGATGCACTTGTTTATTGTACAGGTTGATTACAGGTTGGTGCATGGTTGATGCACTTGTTTATGGTACAGGTTGATTACAAGTTGAGGTACAGGTTGATGCATGGTTGATGCATGGTTCAGATTTATTGGTACAAGTTTACAATAGTATATCTCACAGTGATAGTGTGATAGTGGTTCCATCATTCTACTTCTACTTCAGGTTGGCAGGACGAGGCAAGGACAGGTGGTTGTAGCCACCTTCCGGTTGTAGCCGGAGAACATTGGGGGTTGTAGCCTCCTTCTGGTTATAGCCAGAGAATTGGGGAGTTGAAGCTTGCTTCAGGTTGTAGCCTGAGAAACTAGGGGGTTGGAGCCTCCTTCTAGTTGCAGCTAGAAAACAAAAGAAGTTGGTGCTTCCAATGAATGTAATTCTTCAAGACATATAAGAAAAAGCATTCCGTAGTTTTCTCCCGATTTGGGTTTCCACGTAAAACACTGGTGTACTGTGTATGTGTGTGCTTGTTTATTTCTTACTGCTCATTATTGGATAATAATACTACATTAATATAAAATTCGAAGAAAAAGGTTTATAATTACGCTATTACTGATTCACCCCCTTCTCAGTAATCCAACTACAACATAGTGCTTTTTTTTTAGACATCGATTCTTGTTCCATATTTCAATGTAAGTCCAAAATAAATATCTATCTTATTTATAAACTTCTCAACATGGTTGAGTTGTATGATTCGAGAATATGTGTATTAGTTTTTGATTTATTGCACAAGTAGTCTAATTATCTTGCCTTGCAAAATTCAAACTATAATTCCTGCTTAATTTTAATCTTACATGGAAAATCTCTTCATGATATCTACATTTTTCTCCCATTTGGTGTTTTGGCATTCTGCTCTTTTAGCAATATCTAGACATAGGAAGTTAATTGTTTGCCTTGAAACCTTATTTCCTTATAGACCATATTGATATGCACTTTCTTCTCAATATTCATAGGTTCACTATATGTCAAATATGTGTTTCAACTTATGCATATTTCCTCCAATGAACATAAATCTATATTAGGGGTCTGAAATTTGTAGTGTTCATATTTTGGAGTTTAAAACACAATTCAACTGTAGTGATTATGAAGTTAGCTCAAAAACATTAAAAGAGGATAAGGAAAACCCTACAGAAGCCAATGAGGAGAGATAGACTTGATCTCTTGGATTATGCATCACCGATTGTGTAAACACATCACACAAGGATTCCAAGAAACAAATTGCAAGGAATTTTGACAATTTTGGCAATTTTTTGAATTTTTTGGTATTTTGACAGTTTTGATGTACAGAAGCGCAGCGTGGCCACGCTGCGCTTTCACTTAGAGGATCTAAATGATTAAAAAGTTACATGATTAGATAGGTATTTATATTTACTTCACATATATATACTCGGTTGGCAATTTCAGATCACAGTGTTGAAGAAAAATCCAAAAAACATGATAAAAAAACAGGCCTTTGCCACTTTTTCAAGACCTTCGCTGCGCTTCTAAGAGTAACTTTGGGAAAAAATATTATTCTCTGTAAAAATGTGTCCATTTTATTTTATTGATGTTCCTAATGACAAATAAATACCCTCAGGTTTCCATTTAGCCTTTCAGAGTTGGATTTGGAGTAGTGGAAGGCTTTCAAAAGTCCTCTCCAAGGTTGGCGCTGCATTTTTTATTGATGTTGCATTTATCGGGAATATGACAACATAGTTCTTTTTTATTTTAGACATCGATTCTTGTTCCATATTTCAATGCAAGTCCAAAATACATATCTATATTATTTATAAACTTTTCAACATGGTTGAGTTGTATGATTCAAGAATATGTGTATTAGTTTTTTATTTATTACACAAGTAGTGTAATGATATTGCCTTGCAAAATTCAAATTGTGCTTCCCTCTTAATTTTGTTCTTACATGGAAAATATCTTCATGATTTCTACATTTTCTCCCATTTGGTGTTTTGGCATTCTTCTCTTCTAGCAATATCTAGAGACAGGAAGTTAACTATTTTCCTCGAAACCTTATTTCCTTATAGACCATATTGCACTTGCTTCTTAATATTTGTAGGTTCACTATATGTCAAATATGTGTTTTAAATTATGCATATTTCCTCCAATGAACATAAATCTATATTAGGGGTCTCAACTTTGCAGTGTTGAGATTTTGGAGTTTAAAACACAATTCAACTGTAGTGATTCTGAAGTTAGCTCATAAACATGAAAAAGAGGCTAAGGAAAGCCTTAAAGAAGCCAAAGAGGAGAGATAGCCTTGATATCTTGGATAATTCATCACTGATTGTGTATACCCATCACAGAAGGAGTCCTAGAAACAAATTGCAAGGAACGTTTACAATTTTGGCAAGTTTTTGAAATTTTTGGTATTTTGACAGTTTTGATGTACAGTAGCGTAGCGTGGCCACACTGTGATTTCTCTCAGAGGAAATGAAAGATGAAAAAGTTACAACTTGGATAGGTATTGATATGTAATTCACATATATATACTCTATTGGCAATTTCAGATCACAGTGTTGAAGAAAAATCCAAAAAACATGATAAAAAACAGGTCTGCCATTTTTTCAAGACCTTCGCTGCGCTTCTGGGAGTAAATTTGGGAAAAAATATTTTTATCTGTCAAAAGGTGTCTATTTTATTTTCTTGAGGTTTCTAATGAAAACCAGATACCCTCAGGTTTCCATTGAGCCTTTCAGAGTTGGATTGGGAGTAGTGGAAGGCCTTCAAAATTCCTCTCCAAGGTTGGCAATGCGTTTCTGGGAAATACAACAACATAGTGCTTTTTTGTTTCAGAAATCGATTCTTGTTCCATCTTTCAATGCAAGTCCAAAATACATATCTATCTTATTTATAAACTTCTCAACATGGTTGAGTTGTATGATTCGAGAATATGTGTATTAGTTTTTGATTTATTTCACAAGTAGTGTAATGATCTTGCCTTGCAAAATTCAAACTGTACTTCCCGCTTAATTTTGTTCTTACATGGAAAATCTCTTCATGATATCTACATTTTGCTCCCATTTGGTGCTTTGGCATTATTCTCTTCTAGCAATATCTAGAGACAGGAAGGTAATTCTTTTCCTCGAAACCTTATTTCCTTATGGACCATATTGATATGCACTTGCTTGTCAATATTTGTAGGTTCACTATATGTCAAATATCTGTTTAAACTTATGCATATTTCCTCCAATGAACATAAATCTATATTAGGGGTCTCAACTTTGTAGTGTTGAGATTTTGGAGTTTAAAACAGAATTCAACTCTAGTGATTCTGAAGTTAGCTCAAAAACATGAAAAAGAGGCTAAGGAAAGCCCTAGGGAAGCCAAAGAAAAGAGATAGCCTTGATATCTTGGATGATGCATAACTGATTGTGTAAACCCATCACACAAGGAGTCCCAGAAACAAATTGCAAGGAATTTTGACAATTTTGGCATTTTTTAAAATTTTTGATATATTGACAGTTTTGATGTACAGAAGCGCAGCGTGGCCACACCGCGCTTTCTCTTAGAGGATATAAATGATGAATAAGTTACATCCTTGGATAGGTATTGAGATGTAATTGACATATATATACTCTGTTGGCAATTTTAGACCACAGTGTTGAAGAAAATTCCAAAAAACATGATACAAAACAGGTCTCTGCCACTTTTTCAAGACCTTCGCTGCGCTTCTGGGAGTAACTTTGGGAAAAAAAAATTCTCTGTCAAGAGGTGTCCATTTTATTTTCTTGAGGTTTATAATGACAACTAGATACCCTTAGGTTTCCATTGAGCCTTTCAGAGCTCTATTTTGAGTAGTGGAAGGCTTTCAAAAGTCCTCTCCAAGGTTGACGCTGTGTTTTTTATTGATGCCACGTTTCTGGGAAATTTGGCAACATAGTGTTTTTTTGTTTTAGACATGGATTTTGATTCCATATTTCAATACAAGTCCAAAATAAATATCTATCTTATTTACAAACTTTTCAACATGTTTGAGTTGTATGATTCCATAATATGTATATTAGTTTTTGATTTATTGCACAAGTAGTGTAATGATCTTGCCTTGCAAAATTCAAACTGTACTTCCTTCTTAATTTGTTCTTACATGGAAAATATGTTCATGATCTCTACATTTTTCTCCCATTTTGTGTTTTGGCATTCTTCTCTTCTAGCAATATCTAGAGACATGAAGTTAATTGTTTGCCTTGAAACCTTATTTCCTTATGGACGATATTGATATGCACTTGCTTCTCAATATTTGTAGGTTCACTATATGTCAAATATGTGTTTAAACTTATTCATATTTCCTCCAATGAAAATAAATCTATATTAGGGGTCTCAAATTTGTAGTGTTGAGATTTTGGAGTTTAAAACACAATTCAACTGTAGTGATTTTGAAGTTAGCTCAAAAACATGAAAAAGAGGCTAAGGAAATCCCTAAAGAAGCCAAAGAGGAGAGATAGACTTGATATATTGGATTATTCATCACTAATTGTGTAAACCCATCACATAAGGAGTCCCAGAAACAAATTGCAAGGAATTTTGACAATTTTGGCAAATTTTTGAAATTTTTGGTATTTTTACAGTTTTGATGTACAGAAGCACAGCGTGGCCATGCTGCGCTTTCTCTTAGAGGATCTAAATGATGAAAAATTTACATTCTTGGATAGGTATTGAGTTTTAATTCACATATATATACTCTGTTGGCCATTTCAGATCAGAGTGTTAAAGAAAAATCCAAAAAACATGATAAAAATAGGTCTCTGCCACTTTTTCAAGACCTTCGCTGCGCTTCTGGGAGTAACTTTGGGAAAACATATTTTTATATTTCAAAAGGTGTCCATTTGATTTTCTTGATCTGTCTAATGACAACTAGATACCCTCAGGTTTCTATTGAACCTTTCAGAGATGTATTTGTAGTAGTGGAAGGCTTTCAGAAGTCCTCTACAAGGTTGGCGCTGCGTTTTTGATTGATGTTGCGTTTCTCGGAAATATGACAACATAGTTCTTTTTTGTTTCAGACATCGATTCTTGTTCCATATTCCATTGCAAGTCAAAAATACATATCAATCTTATTTATAAACTTCTCAACATGGTTGAGTTGTATGATTAGAGAATATGTGTATTATTTTTTGATTTATTGCGCAAGTAGTGTAATGATCTTGCCTTGCAAAATTCAAACTGTACTTCCCACTTAATTTTGTTCTTACATGGAAAATATCTTCATGATCTCTACATTTTTCTCCCATTTTGTGTTTTCACATTCTTCTCTTCCAGCAATATCTAGATACAAGAAGTTAATTGTTTGCCTTGAAACCTTATGTTCTTATGGACGATATTGATATGCACTCGCTTCTCAATATTTGTAGGTTCACTATATGTCAAATATGTGTTTAAAATTATGCATATTTCCTCCAAGGAACATAAATCTATATTAGGGGTCTCAAATTTGCAGTGTTGAGATTTTGGAGTTTAAAACACAATTCAACTGTAGTGATTTTGAAGTTAGCTCAAAAACATGAAAAAGAGGCTAAGGAAAGCCCTAAAGAAACCAAAGAGGAGAGATAGAACTGATATCTTGCATGATGCATCACTAATTGTGTATACCCATCACACAAGGAGTCCCAAAAACAAATTGCAAGGAATTTTGACAATTTTGTCAAATTTTTGAATTTTTTGTTATTTTGACAGTTTTGATGTATAGAAGTGCAGTGTGGCCACGTTGCGCTTTCTCTCAGAGGATATAAATGATGAAAAGGTTACATTATTGGATAGGTATTGATTTGTACTTCACATATATATAATTTGTTGGCAATTTCATATCACGGTGTTGAAGATATCCAAAAAACATGATAAAAAGCAGGTCGCTGCCACTTTTTCAAGACCTTCGTAGCGCTTCTTGGAGTAACTTTGGGAAAACATATATTTCTATGTCAAAATGTGTCCATTTGATTTTCTTGACGTGTCTAATGACAACTAGATACCCTCATGTTTCCATTGAGCCTATTAGAGCTGGATTTGGAGTAGTGGAAGGTTTTCAAAATTCCTCTCCAATGTTGGTGTTGCGTTTTTGGGAAATATGGCAACATAGTGCTTTTTTGTTTCAGAAATCGATTATTGTTCCATCTTTCAATGGAAGTCCAAAATACATATCTATATTATTTATAAACTTATCAACATGGTTGAGTTGTATGATTCGAGAATATGTTTATTAGTTTTTTATTTATTGCACAAGTAGTGTAATGATCTTGCCTTGCAAAATTCAAACTGTACTTCCCACTTAATTTTGTTCTTACATGGAAAATCTCTTCATGATCTCTACTTTTTTCTCCCATTTGGTGTTTTGGCATTCCACTCTTCTAGAAATATCTAGATATAGGAAGTTAATTGTTTGCCTCGAAACCTTATTTCCTTATGGACCATATTTTTTTTTTGTAAGTTAGTAGTATTATATATAAAGGTCCTTCCTGGACCAAAAAGAGATACAAAGTACAGAGAATATACTTAGATGTAGTTACTGGACTGCCCCAACAGAGGGGAAACCAGTCCAGCCAGCATGGAAGTCAAACATAACAAGTGTGATAGACCAAGTGACCTGTTCAAAACTAACTGGACGTCAACTAAAAGTAAAGACACCGAAGAGACTGGAAAAGTTCTAAAGACCTCAGAAATTTGGCAGGTAGCCTGGCCAGGTGCCATGGACAGCCTCTGGCCATGGCTCCTCCTCGACATATGTCACCTGTTCATCCCACTGCTTCACCGCGTCCATGCCTCCTTCGGTCGTTCCGACAATTGGCTGGGTATCCTGCTTCACTTAACGTCCTGTGTCCATCTCCTTCGCTTCCTCCGTAGGCCTGACTCCATGTTGCTCATCTCTTGCTGAATTCTGCTCCTGGGCCTTTCCTTCATTAGCTGCGCCCTCATGTTCCACTATCGTAGCCTCGCTGGTGAGGTCCGAGGGGATAGCTTCTTGTAGAGAAGTAAGGAGCTGGAGCAAGATTGCTATCTTTTCGTCCACGGCGAGCAAGCAGAATTGGAGATCCTCCACCCTCTGGCGGAGTTCGAAGACCAAGCCATATAGAATTTCCAGGATTTCCCGAAGATGAGTATCAAAGAAAGGGTTTGGGGGCTGGTTCTCGGTGCTCTGAGGCTTACCTGGAGGTGGTTCCCCCATAATCAGCCCAGTAGAGATAGGAATTTATGCGAGTGGAGTTTCGAACAAGGGCGGTTCAGGGAGGTGGCTCGAGTTGGAAGTCGGCAGCTTGGGTACGATAGCCAGGCTATCAAAATGCATAGCTACCAAAGAGGGAGAAGAAGGAGTTGAGTCTGGCTGAATGGAGGGAGAGGAACAGGAGGAAGGTGAGGCTGGAGGCGAAACAAAGGGCCGACGAGGTTTCCATGGGGAGCCTCTGCGCGGGCGCCCTCGAGGCCGAGCCATGGTTCGCGTTGTAAATTGGCTAAAGGGCGTCAGGTGCAAAGGGGGACAACAGGAAGCCTGCAGCTAGACCAAAGCTATACTGAGCCTGCAAGTCTCATAAATCTCAGACGGAGGCTGCCAAGAGGGATGCCAATTGAGGCCCACGCAGGGACAGGCGAGAAGCAGGTAGAACGCAGCCATGGAATGAGCGTAGAGGGGAGGAGGGAAGTGTTTAATTCCTCCCCACGCCATGTTTAATGGCTATTTAATGCCTATGTAGGGTGGCGGGTGAAGGCACGATCCCTTCACGTGGCTCCGTGCTTTGCTGGCCATGCCTCGCCTCCTCGTCGTGTTGCGTGGGATGCAATAACACCCCATCCGAGGTTTCCTTATGGACCATATTGATATGCAATTGCTTCTCAATATTTGTAGGTTCACTATATGTCAAATATGTGTTTAAACTTATGCATATTTCCTCCAATGAACATAAATCTATATTAGGGGTCTCAACTTTGCAGTGTTGATATTTTGAAGTTTAAAACACAATTCCGTTGTAGTGATTTTGAATTTAGCTCAAAAACATGAAAAAGAGGCTAAGTGTTAGTGATTCTTCTTGTATAGGGGGGTAGAATGCATAAGAAGGATTAAAACCCCCTTTGTCCTAAGTTTTGGGCGATTATGCGCTCATGGTAAGCAACAAGCAAGTCCGAGCGGTCCAGATCCGCGCGCCCGGATCAACGACGCACGTTGGATTCCGGACCCCCCTTGCCTTCTGACCTTTAAGCAGGGGGGGGGGGTTCGGAATTGGGGGCGCACCTCTCCGACGGTCCAGATGAGCGCGCTCGGATCAACGACGATGAAGACCATTCCGGACCCCCCTCGCCTTTCTACCTTTAAGCGGAGGGGGGGGGTCCGGAATCCCATGTGCAGCTTCCCAACGACCACGATTGAGGCGCCCAGATCAATGGTGCTTATATGGCCCCGCCCTTCTCAACTGCCCTATGATTAACCAGTGTGGGCCCTATCCCCATCATTTCATCCTCCCTTACACCTTTCCCTTGTTGCCATGTGTCATCCATTCATCTCTCCTCTTTGGTCCGCGTGGTCCTCCCTTCTTCTCATCATCCACTCACCGCCTGCCACGTGTCCCGTTCTTCTCCACGTTAGCCTCTCACCTGAAGGCGAGCTCTTTCCTTTCGTCATCCTCCTCCCGTCGCGTCACTCCTTTCACACCCTTATAACCTGACACGGACATTCCTATCATGCACCTCATCCTCCACGCTGGCCTCCATACCTGTCCCTCAAGCTATTCAGTTATTCCAGGTGGCAGTGCGAGAGGTCGTCCAGATCCCGAAGTGCTAAGTTGGCTGGGCCATTCTCAATCCCAAGAAGCAGTTATTGAAGCGGTTGGTGGTGGTTAGACATCGTCTCCGCCATAATGGGGACGTCCTACAATGAATTAAAGGCACGTCGATTCGCCGATGTAACTGTCAGAAGATCTATCGCGTCTGCCACAAGTTGCACGATTAGTCAAAGACTGCGGCTGCAGAGTGTCAGAAGCCATGTAGACGCAAAGATTTCAATGCAGTTTCTTGGTTCCGCTGTTGTTGTTGTTCTGAGTATATGTAGGCATTTTTGCCATTTTTGTATCTATCGATGGTAGAGCTAAGCTCTCGACTGTAAAGTTTCGACGACATTCTAGTTTCCTGGTTATGCCTCTGTGTTTGAGACTTCTTGGTTTATGACAAACAGTTCTTCTTTTTACATCTTTGTTTCATCTCATGCCGGAGTGTTCATAGTCAAAGGATTCACGTGGATAGTTGCATTTGTGTTATGATAAAGGATTTGTCGTGACATTTATGTACTCTCTGGTTGCCTGTATTTGAATATAAAGTGACTTTGTGTTTGAATGCTTTCTTCTCCAGTCTGTGATGAACCTGATGTTTATTATGGATCTTTGAACTCTTCTTGCATAAGTCTTCCACCTGCTCACCCTTTACTACGACTCACTATTTGGAGTTTATCAAGACCTCACTCGTTCATGTATGCCTGGTCTGGTTTCTGAGTTGATACAATGTTATTTTGAGTTTTCCTCCATCTGATCACCCTTTAAACAAATCGTGACATTAAACTGATGGCCGTCGGGCTCTGCTCCTGCTAGCAATCCAGGAGTGACTTCCAGCTCCAACATTTCTGGTGCCGTTGCCGGGGACGAAGTTGAAGATTTTCCCTGGGTAGAACGACAACGATTAGCTGATTTCTGAACGTGCGTCAGAGATCAGAACTTGAAGATTTCTCCTGTGCACCTGGTGACTCCACTGTGACGACTCCACTGGGGAGAACCTGTTCTATCAACTGTGGCTTCGAGAGACAGACACATGAGGTCAAATCCACACTTGCCTTTGGCCACACCAGAAGTAGACTTGGAAGCCGCACACAGAAAGGGAAAGAGATCTGCAAAAGAAGTTTCTATCAATGAAAAAGGTAATACGCCCTCCCCTTCTGTGAGAACTCCATTTTCAGATTCTCAGTTTCCTAGTCGTCCTTCCTCTGAAGTTTCCCGTTTTCTGAACTTTGGGAGTGTTCCTGCCGAGTTTTCCCCTTCTGGTCTAGTATCAGAGGGAGAGATCCTTGTCACTCCCCCCTTAGGAGGTTTCACTACTCCTCCTTTGATTACTACTGCTGCACAGAGAGAAACACCTGCACACTCAGGTCCCTTGGACTTCTCTCTGTTTTCCCCGTCATCTCCTGAGAGGACCTCTTTTCCTTCCTCACCTGTTCACACTCCTTCCCCTCCGAGTTCTCCTCTGCTCAACATCCCCATGGCTGGTGTTAATCCCCCTCCAAACAAAATGGATGCCATAGTCGCTGCTAGATATGCTCCTTTGATTCTTCCTCAGCCTTTGAACCCTCTCCCTGCTGGAGACTATTTGAAGTATATGCCCAAGTTCAGCGGTGAGGGAGATGTGACCGTTGAAGAACACTTGGCTTCTTTTTACAGCTATGCAGACAACCTGAATATTGAGAATGAAGATGTCTGGATGAGATTCTTCGTCCAGAGCCTGGATGGTGAAGTTAGGAAGTGGTTCAGGGGATTGGCCCTAGGATCCATAGCCGGGATTGAGGCTCTAGATAATGTTTTCCTGAGACAATGGGGGGATAGAAAATATTACATATATTACATGACTGAGTTTGGGTCCCTGAAGAAGCAGGAAGGAGAGTCTGTCTCTGACTTCTCCAAAAGATTCAATAAGATGTATAACAAGATTCCTGCAGAGATAAAGCCTTTCGAAGCCTCTGCTCAAATTTCATATGCTAGTGCATTTGACCCTGACTTCTGTCTCGTATTAAGAGAAAGGAGAGCCACCTCTTTAGCTCAGATGCAAGATGCAGCTATAGAAGTGGAGTCCAACATGTTAGCAGCTGACAGAGTGAGAAACCAGGCTGACACAAACAGAAGAAAAGGAAAATCAGAAGCCTCGACTTCTGACCCCAACATCTTTGGCCCATCATTGTCCCACCCTCAAGTAAGTGAGCTGGCCCAAGTTATGAATTTTCTTAAAAAAGAGGAGGCTAGACCTTTCAAGCAGAAGCTGAGACAGATAAATCCTACGCTGTTACCTGTCATGGAGAGGGAGGTAAAAAAACTGCTGGATGCTCAAATCATAGTACCCCTGAGATACTCCAGCTGGGTAGCCAATTTGGTCCCAGTAAGAAAGAAGAGTGGAGAAATCAGACTCTGTGTCAATTTCAGGAACCTGAATAGGAGTTCTAGGAAGGACAATTACCCCCTGCCCAACATGGAACATATATTGCAGAGGGTCATTGGTGCATCTAGGATATCTATGATTGATGGCTTTTCTGGCTATAATCAGATATCAGTCATGACTGAGGACAGAGAAAAGACAACCTTCACCACTCCCTGGGGCACATTCATGTATGCCAAGATGCCCTTCGGATTGATGAATGCAGGGGCAACGTTTCAGCGAGCCATGGACATAGCCTTCATTGGAGAAAAAGATAAGTTTGTGGTGATTTACCTGGATGACATAACAGTCTTCTCCAAGACTGATATAGAGCACCAGTGCCATTTGAAAAGGGTTTTCCTGAAGTGTCGCAGGTTTGGCCTTTCCCTAAATCCCAAGAAATCATTGTTTTCTATGCAAGAAGGGAAACTGTTAGGCCATGTAGTCTTAGCAGAGGGAGTGAGGATTGATCCTGACAGGGTAGAAGCAATTCAGGCCCTGCCACTTCCCAGATCTAAAAAAGAGGTCCAAGCATTTTTGGGAAGGATTAATTTCCTGAGGAGGTTTGTCTCAAATTTTGCTGAATTGGTAAAACATATCATAGCCATGCTCAGGAAGGGCCATGAAATAAAATGGACTGTTGAACCCAGGAAGTCTTTTGACCAAATAAAGAAAGCATTAACCGAGGCTCCTGTGCTGATCAGTCCAGATTATTCTAAAGATTTTATGATATTTTATTTTGCTTCTTTTGATATAGTAGCGACAGTTCTGTTGCAGAAGAACGATCAAGGGCAAGAGCAGCCTATTGCCTTCTTTAGCAAGGCGCTGAGAGATGCAGAACTCCGATAAGAAATCATGGAGAAACAGGCTTATGCCTTGGTGAAAGCTCTCAAGGATTTCAGGGTCTATGTCTTACACTCAAAGATCACAGCTTATGTCCCTTCAACTTCTGTGAAGGACATTCTTATACAGCCAGACATAGATAGAAGAAGAAGTAAATGGATCGCCAAAATCCTAGAATTTGACCTGGAAATTAAGCCTACCAAGCTAATAAAAGGGCAGGGTTTGGCCAAGCTCATGGTCGAATCCAATTATAAAGCACTAGAAATCAATCTTATCAATGAGCAAGCTGAATCATCCAACAGGGGTTCCCAAAGCACTGTGCCACTATCAGCATGCCCCTGGTACAAAGATATCTTGTATTTCCTACAGGAATTGAGACCCCCTGATGGGATGGAAAAAGGCAAGGCACGAGCTTTAAAGCTCAAAGCTGTCAGGTATTGTCTTATTGGCCAAGATTTGTATTGGAAAGACCCCCAGGGGATATTACTACTGTGTCTGGACCCACAGCAGGCCCAGAAGGTTATGAATGATTTCCATAGTGGTCTCTATGGAGGCCATTATTTTTGGAAAACCACTGCTCACAAGATCCTCCGGGATGGGTACTACTGGCCCACCTTATTTCCTGATGTCTGTAGGGAAGTTAGAGCTTGCATCAAATGCCAGAAATTCTCAGGGAAGCAGCAGCTCAAATCCCTGCCATTGAGGCCTGTGGTGGTCTCAGTGCCCTTTCAGCAGTGGGGATTAGACTTTATTGGGGAAATTCATCCTCCCTCGAGTGGACAACACCGATGGATTTTGACAGCAACCGACTACTTCACTAAATGGATAGAAGTTGTCCCTACCAGAATCACTTCTCACAAAGTAATCATCAGCTTCCTGGAGGA
Organism: Picea engelmannii; assembly: GCA_009831015.1. NCBI lineage: Eukaryota > Viridiplantae > Streptophyta > Pinopsida > Pinales > Pinaceae > Picea > Picea engelmannii. The sequence continues at coordinate 1,352,020 of ML777404.1, read as the reverse complement.
CATCATAGCTAGGTTTGGTTGCCCTAGCAAAATTGTCACCGACAATGCCTCCCCATTTCGGTCTGAGCCTCTGGTCAAATTTTGTGAACAGTTTGGGATTTCAAAGATTCACTCCACTCCCTACTACCCTTAGGGAAACAGACTGGCAGAGTCCTCTAATAAAAGTCTAATCAAGATTATCAAAAAGCTATTAGAGGATAATAAAAGGGCATGGGACTCAAAGCTCAAATTTGCACTTTGGGCCGATCGAGTGACAATGAAGAGGTCCTTGGGTCTTTCACCCTTCCAGCTTGTCTATGGGATCGAGGCTGTCTTCCCCACTCATCTTGCCTTGCCTGTGGAAAATCTCCTCCAAGACCATGAGGGGGAGCCTAACCTTGTGCTCAGAAGAATTCATCAGATGGTGGAGGTGCAGCAGATCAAAGAATAGGTCCTGGACAGAGCTTACAATCGTCAGCAGAAGATCAAGCAGGATTTTGACAGGAAAAGCAAAAAGAAAGAGTTCGAGCAGGGTGATCTAGTGCTCAAGTGGGATGCACCCAGGCAGGAAAAGGGAAAACACAGTAAATTTGATGCCCTCTCGTTTGGGCCTTTCAAGATCCTTGAAGCGTTTTCCAACAATACCTACAGGTTGCAGGATCTGGAAGGAAATGAGGTTTTTAATGGCCCAGTCAATGGGCATTTCTTAAAGAAATGTTTTATGTGAGCCGCACTCGGCTCATTTTTCTTTGTTTTGTAAATATTGTTCTTTGTTTTCGTTTTTTGTTTTTCGGACTAATAAATGACTCCATAGCCCAACAACAAAGGCACTAAGTCTGCAAAAGAGTTCTTAGAGCATCACAGGGATGACTCTATCCCCCATGGAGCCAAATGTTAGCGATTCTTCTTGTATAGGGGGGTAGAATGCATAACAAGGGTTAAAACCCCCTTTGTCCTAAGTTTTGGGTGATTATGCACTCATGGTAAGCAACAAGCAAGTCCGAGCGGTCCAGATCCCTGCACCCGGATCAACGACGCACGTTGGATTCCGGACCCCCCTTGCCTTCCAACCTTTAAGCAGGGGGGGGAGGGGGGTTCGGAATCGGGGGTGCACCTCTCCGATGGTCCAGATGAGCGCGCCCGGATCAATGG
>ML777404.1:1327736-1345753 GCA_009831015.1 Picea engelmannii | reverse complement strand
CCCCCTTCAAGGTATAATGTATTTAAAAATAAAACTTGAGAAGGAACAAAAAACAGTTGCTAAGAAACCATGTCCTTCACTCCAAGAAGACCTCGCAACTGTGCAAGTTTATGTTCGTTGAAGATTTTGTTGAAGATGTAAATGTATGCACAGATCTGATGAAGTAGATACATCATTGATATGTCCACACATATGTTGTGGGTGGGAAATCCCTCCTATGGACTACCACTAAGTGTTTTTATCATGCATGCATAAATGACCTAAAGATTCTTACTTCTTACCATCATCCCATGCCTAAACCCCCATCACTCATATGTAAATACAAGGCTCAAGAGATTAAGTTGACGTACCTTATTTTTTGTGTTTGATGTTGATCCCTTTTCACGCTTGGTCGTTCTTAGACTGCAACTCTCCTCCCAACGTTGACCTGCATTCACAAAATACAAACAAATAACTTCACATACATTTGATGTATGAACTAATGGGTTAGAGATTTAATCAATCATACAATCAATATTCAAATTTCAAATAATGACAATCTCATATGGTAGGACGATAAAAACAATTCTTTTATTAACTTCACAATGATACCTTACAATGATAAAGTCTGTTATTGCTCCTCGATCCTAGTCCTGGGCTCTTCTTCCACTATCTTCCAACTGCTTTTCTCTATACCTCTCTTTGCACAAGGATGGATAAAGGTTGGGACAAAGGGAATGCTCAATCAGGTATATTTTCTTTACTATGGTTTTCCTCCTTTTAAATGGAACTCCTACCCCTTCTTTTATAGGTTAGAAGGAGCTAGGTATTTGGTCGAATGACCGTCCATGCATGGCCGAAAGGTTTAGTTAACTTACCCAAATCTATGTGTTCCATCAACAAATTTACTTTTTTCGTGCTTTTGTAGGTACACGTGGGCTGCCTTGGGTCAGCTAGCATGTACACACGTGCAGTAATGGAGTAGGGCATGTGGTCCTTTATAAAAGGGTTTTTTAAGAAGAGTTGTTCAGTAGTGTTTTGGCAAAGAAGGAATCTGAGATGGCATGATGACAAGTAAGCATGTTTGGTGAAAATTAGGGTTATAACAGATGCCCCTTAATGTGTGAGGTCATAAGAACATATGATAGCTGAAATACATTGACAATCTTCACAAACGTTCCAAACAAGTGAGCCCAAGGACCAGAAATCGGGAGGTGCCTTCTGCAAAATAATAATTGTCTCACCGAGGCAGGCATACCCATGCTTGGGATGAAATAAAATCATGTCTACCAATCAAATACACTATAGATCCATGTCATATAACTATATAAAGTGTAGTCACGATCAATACACAACGGAGCTACATCTCGAAATCAAAAAGATGTCCATGTAGAGTATCCATCTTCTAGAAGTTGATAAAGCCTAATGGCTGGAGATGAGGTCTTCAGAGCTCGAGAAACAACTTCAAAATCTTCAAAACTCGGGTAGGAGTGTAATATGAGTGTACAACTTCACTACCCAGAGGTCTTCGACAGCTCGTCGGTCATGGACTAGAGAATCTTGATGATCAGACTAAAGGCTTCATTGATTTTGAACAAAGACTTGATTGGACTTTGAGGATGGTCGGGCATGAGGGAAAGAGACAAAATACGGAGGGGTCGACTCAGGAAGCATGGAATTAGCATAAGTTTACGAGGTAGGAGGCAACACAAACTCTCCATATGTTTATAAGAATAACCAAACGGAGGAGGACACAAATCAATGTAGTGGGAACAACTTCCTAAGATCATATTAAATCCCAGGGTTTGACGAACAAATGAAAATATGTGATTTATCTAAGGGTGACTCAATGTGCTACCAAAACAAAGAAAAATACTTTTCCCTTCCTCTTTTTGGGGTATATTTGTTTTTTTTTGTCTTTTTCAATAATTTTGAAAAAAGAATAAAAGAATGTTACGTTACAAAGGAGGGATGAGTGTCACAAACATACAAGTTCGAGGCACAAGGACAAGACTGATGTTTAAAGTAAGGACACTCAGGAAAAATCCCTCCTAGGGCCAAAGGTGTTAAGACACAAAGGCAAAGTGCTACTAAGCTTGCGTATAAGGCATGCTTCATATGGTTCAGTTGAGAGCAACATGGAGCCGACATTAGGTCAAAGACGCAGGTATGCAAACGGGGTTAACAAAACACACAATGGTAACGTCCTTCGATGTAATTTTAATGAGCCCAGAGAAGGTAAGCTCGGTGGTTTTTCATGTTTAGAGAGTCTGAAAAAACGTAAAAGGAGACTCCACTATGGTAACTTTTTCGAAGGTAGTCTAGTCGGTTCGAAAAAGGGGTAAATTAGCACTGAAAATACACCTATTCAAAACCATTTTAATGAGTGCAATAAAGACAAGATCACTCAAAATTTTTTTCATTTTTAAGGTGTCTAAAAAAAACTTAACTATGGACTCCATCAGGAATGTTCTTCTAGACCAGTTTAACGAGTGTGAAAGAATAAGGTCACTCGACGATCTTTTCAATTTTAGGGAGTCTGAAAAGAGCTTAACTATGGACTTCGTGGGGGTTCCTTTTTCGTAAATTTAGTCTCTTAGACCCAAAAAAGGGTTAAAATTATATCTGAGAATACTCTTCTAGAGATCTGAAGCCTCTAGAGTATACCTTTGTTCGTACAGTTGACCATCCAGACCAAAAAAGGGGTAAACTACCACTGGATAGACATGTCTTCAAATTTCAGTTTAACATGCATGAAGGTCAACAAGATCGCTCGACAATCTTTTCATTTTTAGAGGGTCTGAAAAGGGCTTAAAAGAAGACCCGTGGGGGCTATGAATCATGTATGAAACTGGTTCAGGTAGAGCCCGCTACTAGGCTCGAACCAAGAGTCTCTTCGATAGTCAACTTGGAAAGTCTCCCAAAAGGGAAGAAAACACAAACCACTGTGTAAGTCCTCCCGCGGTATAGAAACTGTAGTCATGGATTCAAGGATAGCCTCATCTGAAGGCAATTCAAAATCTGAGAAATCACGCAAATGAGGGTCGATAGTCCCAAAGGGTGAAGTAAACTGATCATACTCCATATGACGATGGAATTTCTAGCCAGGACTGGCAGATTCTATCAGTGAAGAATCACGAGCATGAGGGCTTGAGGATCTACAAACAATGAGATCAGACGTAGAAGGATACTCAAGCCCACTTGGACCAAGAAAGGGAAGAAAGGCTTCCCATACCCCCATTGGATAAACCAATGGATCAATTATTGAGACCAAGTCTCGAGAGGGAACACATGATTGCATCGGTTCCTGCTCAGAAGGAATTGAACATCGAGGATAAGACGCCACATAATTAACCCATGGTAGGGTAGAGTGTACACGAACGCTAGGAACATATACAAGGGTAGTCTGAAATAATGCTGAATTAGGATGGTGATTATTAGATGTCAGCTGGTCGATAGTGACAATGCTTCCATTGTGAGGGAAATGCATCACCCGGAAGAGCGTAGACACTACAACATTCATAGCATATACATAATCACGCCCGAGAAGCATATTGAAATCTAGCGGTCCTTGCACCACTATAAAATCAACAAGGACAGTCTTCCCACCTAATGAGATAGGCAACTGAGGAAGAATCCCCAAATATTCACTAGGATGTCTGTCAAAATCCAACAACTCATGCGAAGCAGACACAATCTTGGGAGATCCCAAGACTTTCCAAACCGAGGAGGATAAAATACTTGCAAAGGCTCCCTCATCCACAATACATCGATAAATGTTTGTTGAATTAACTTCAACCCTTATTTGAAAATGTGCGGCAGAAGGAAGACGATGCTCAACAAGGTCATTCCAATCAAAGGAAACCATCCTAGGGCTTGGAGGGGGTGTGCTTGGAACGAGCAAAATGCCCCCTTGTTCTGAAAGTATTGAACCAAAAATGCTAAAAACATAGTCAGTAGACACGTCATTCCCCAAAAGAAGAGTGTGATCCTCCGATGACTGCATCGACATGACCACTTTCACAACCAATGGTTGAATAGGTTGCGAGACTACATGATCTAAAGGCACCTCACTCCCCAAAATAGGAGTGGGATCAGCCGATGACTACATCTACATGACCATTTTCGCAACCCATGGCTGAATAGGCTGCGAGACTACATGGTCTAAAGGCACCTCACCCCCCAAAAGAGGAGTGGGATCAACCGATGACTGCATCAACATGACCACTTTCACAACCAATGGTTGAATAGGCTGCAATACTACATGGTCTAAAGGCACCTCACCCCCCAAAAGAAGAGTGGGATCAGTCGATGACTGCATCGGCATGACCACTTTCTCAACCAATGGCTAAATAGGCTACAAGACTACAAGGTCTAAAGGCACCTCACCCCCCAAAAGAGGAGTGGGATTGCCGATGACTGCATTAGCATGACCACTTTCTCAACCAATGGTTGAATCGACTGAGAGGAAACCTCAAAAGACTCAGAATCAGAAGAGCTTGCAGACAGGTACCACAATCTTTGTACCTCTGGAATGCCAGGGCACACATGAGTAAGGCGATTTCCCTTGCAAATCTTACAAGGTAAATTAGGCTTATGTCCTATCCATCTAGGTTTCTCAATAGAATTAATTCCCCTAGCATGACTAGTAATGGTTGGTTTCACATCTCCAACATGACTTGCAGAGCTTAGTGATGGGTCGATAACATGACTTGCAGAGGTTACAGACCTATTACCAGTATGACTAGCAATGACTGGACTTTTACCCCCAGCATGACTGGCAGGGGCTGGGTGAGTGCCCCTAGCGTGACTTGCATAGGTTGGGTGATGGTATTCAACATGACTTCCAGAGGTTGTCGACCTATCTCCAACATGACTCACAGAGGTTGGTGATTTATTCTTCCTATTCTTCCTCTTTCTATTTCGTTTAGATTTCCAATTACTAGTAACTATACTTTCACTAGAGGCGGGAGAAGGAGGAGGAGAAGACTTTGTTGATGAAGAAACATCAACTGGGTGCCCATGACTTAAGGTGCTTAACCGATAACTGTCAAGATCATTTAGGACATTTGGAATGGTACCCAACCAAACCGGTAGTCCCACATTCAACCCAGGAATGTACAAAGTGGCCATCAAAGGGACACCAATGTTTCCGAAGAAAGGAAAAGCACAAGAATTCCCTTGCGAAGGGGTTCCTTGGTTGGTATCATCAGGAACTTTAGCGATGAATAATCTTATGTAGAGGTTCTCCCCTTTCGGGCTTGTTCAAATCTATAATAGTCTCACACACTGACTCTGAAGAACCAGTGTTATCAAAACAACGCCTATAAAGAGGCGACTCCACGTTTCTAAGCGGAAGACTGAAAAGTCCTCTCAACTGGCGGAGTGGGAAGCCTACCACCCTAGGTCAGAGACCCAAAGCCACGACTGACTAACTCACTATGGAAAAACTAGGGAGCACAGAGCACACACTAAAATTTCCTAAAGGAAAATCAAGCAAACGACTAACTAGTTGGAAGAACAGTTACACCAACCAACACTAGAACAACTTACCGGTGCAAGTGTGACTCGAATATGGAATCACCCTCTCGGTATACTCAGCAAAGAATGGCCCGATTTCTACCCTAGGTACTGCGGTATACCCCCGTGGTCACCTGTGTAAGTCCCTAAAATAAAGGCAACTAGGTTGCTAGCTCGTGAACAATCACCAGGCAGGTACAGTCGACAGTTGGGTGGACCGCAATGAGCAGGGTATCAAGCCTGAAACCTATCAAGGGTATCGAAAGCAAGTGTTCTGGAAGATGACTGAGGACCTCAAATGGATTTGAGACCCACGAAGCTCCGTGGAAAATGTGATCAACGGAATCCCAAGACAAGTCCTCTATATGTGTTCCCCACTACGCTTGGTCTGGATTTGGAGGGGTTATCTCCGCTACCTTTCCACACGCGACCTTGTGTTTAGCCCTTGTGTTAGAGGGGGGCCCCAAATAATTTCCACGTTACTGGAATTCTACACTCCTTAGCACAGACTTGTATGTTTGTTTTATAGCCTTGAAGAGTTTCCTCTCCAACCTAAATCAAGGCTCTAGCCTAATCTAGTTGATGGACCCTACAAACATAAAGTCTAGTAAATTTTAATTACCGTTCTTTTTAATGGCTTGATTTACTCAAAAGGGTATGGTAGTGCAACTGATGTTGTTAAGACTCTTGCAGAAAAAAGAAATGATAAGAACACTAGCAAAGAAGGATTATCTTTCTTATTTTTCTTTTGAAATGATTTTAAGATGAGAAGAAAACACAACACTATGCTAATTTCCTTTTCTTTTTCAAATAACAATGCAAGGCAAATGCCAAGAAAGAAAGAGAACTAACAAGCTATTTTTTTTTTATATATATTTTCTTCCAATCAAAGCAAAAGTAACAAAATATTCTAAAAGAAACTGATGAATGCACGATTCAAGCTAAAGATAAGTTAAAAAAGATAAGAAACAAAAGATATCTTTTAATGAAAAAGAAATCTATGCTGTGATCAGACCTAAGTTGTCGACTACTATGACAGAGACCAAGAACCCTAAGAGGTATAACTCTTGACAAGGAAAAGGATGACGACCTCTCCTTAAACAAAATTTTTATCAACAGGCATGTTGCTGACAATTCAACAACTAGCATGTACATGCGAGCTGTGTAAGGTCAGAGCATGTGTATAGGCATGCAGACCTTATGCAGGCCATGTGTACCTTTGTAACTCTTCAAAAATGAAAATACAAGCAATCAAGAACTGGCATAGACTACTGGTATTAAGAAACAAAATTTCTTGAAGACTCAGAAACTTACTTTGTTAGAAAAGAAAATCAATTCAAGGAAAATTTCATAGAACAAAACCAATCTGAGGTGGTACCTAAGATACAAACTGCAAACAACAAAGACTGGAATGAGTTCCAGAAAACCCCTGAGAATGATTACTTCTGACAGGGGAGAGGAGGACTGCCTCCCTAAAATAAATTTTCTGAAATCATACATGCGACTGACACTTCCTCAACTAGCGTGTACACGTGGGTTGTGTGAAGGTAGGGCATAGGTACATGTGTGCAAACCTTATAGAGGCTGCATGTATCTCTATGGGTCCCATAAAAAAAATGCAGTCAAGCAAAGAAACAGAGATAACTTGTATGAAAGACCAAAATCTCTGTTAGCTCAGACTTTTGCAGAAACTTTAAAAACAAAGAATGAAACTAGCTTTTTAAAAATACCCAAGAAAAAATATTCCCAGAAACCCTAGAGATCCCTAGTATGGTCGCCAATTCTGTTGTGGGTGGGAAATCCCTCCTATGGACTAGCACTAATGGTTTTTATCATGCATGCAGAAATGACCTAAAGATTCTTACTTGTTACCATCATCCCATGCCTAAACCCCCATCACTCATATGTAAATACAAGGTTCAAGAGATTAAGTTGGCATACCTTATTTTTCATGTTTGATGTCGATCCCTTTTCACACTTGGTTGTTCTTTGATTGCATCTCTCCTCCCAACGTTGACCTGCATTCACAAAAGACAAACAAAGAACTCCACATGCAATTGATCTATGAACTAATGGGTTAGATATTTAATCAATCATACAATCAATATTCAAATAATGAAAATCTGATATGGCCGGACGAGAAAAACAATTCTTTTATTAACTTCACAATGATACCTTACAATGATGAAGTTGGCTACTGCTCCTCGATCCTGGTCCTGGGCTCTTCTTCCATTGTCTTCCAACTACTTTTTTCTATACTTATCTTTTCACGAGGATGGCTAAAGGTTGGGACAAAGGGAGTGCTCAATTGGGTATAGTTTCTTTACTATGATTTTCCTCCTTTCAAATGGGACACTCACCCCTTCTTTTATAGGTTAGAAGGAGCTAGGTATTTGGTCGAATGACCGGCCATGCATGGCCAAAAGGTTTAGTTAACTTACCCAAAGTTGTGTGTTCCGTCAACAACTTTCCTTTTTTTGTGCTTTTGTAGGTACACACGGGTTGTCTTGGGTCAGCTAGCATGTACACGCGTGCAGTAATGGAGCAGGGCGCGTGGGCCTTTATAAAAGGTGTTTTTAAGAAGAGTTGTTCAGTAGTGTTTTGGCAAAGAAGGAATCTGAGATGGCCTGATTCCAAGTAAGAATGTTTGGTGCAAATAAGGGTTATAAAAACACATCTACTTTCTCTTCTTGCAATTAAAAATATCCAAATAAAGTTTGGATTAAATTTTGAAAACCATGCGGCCGTTTTCGGAAAAATGCTGAAATTTTGTTGATTTTAAAATAATCATAACTTCACTTCCCGGACTCTGTTTCGGACGTTGTTTTTTTTGAAATTGGATATTTTCCCGAGAGGAATTCAAATATCCAAATTTATTCTGCAAAATTTGCTCAGAAAATATCAGAATTGAGTCTGATGTGTGCGTCTCCTTTTTTGTCTCCTGAGATGCATGCATTGCGCATGGAAAAGTGTCTCCATGTGACACCTGAGATGCATGCCATATATCTTCCACATGAATTTCAGAAAAATAAATATGAAATGGAGTAGACATCATATTCAATTATTGGAATACAAATTTCTGCAAAAACGTTTGTAGAAGACTCTTCATAATAAGAGGCTTGATCTTCTGACGGTTTCTCTTCTGGCTCTATCTTTCCAATCCCCTGCCTGAAATATTCATAATATTATTTATTCCTAAATAGAAATTTTAATATGGTCCATAATTCATTTGGAGTGAATTCTTGTGTGACATCACATACTTGGTGGAGAATTTCTGGAGAAATAGAGATGCAGATAAATCATATGGCCATATCTTGTCTATTGAGAAGGTCATTTTTCTCATCGGCGGAATCAGGCTCTACTTCCATTGCCATGGTTATTTGGTATAAGCCTCAACTTATGAGAATAAGTAGAATCTTTGGCTTCCACTCCAAATATTTATGAGGCCTGAGAAGTATTATCAGAGAGTAAAACATAAATTCCATCTTTGTTGCGCTCTTCATTCTTCAGTACCTGAAAAAATAAATTGGTGTAGCTTTTTATTAGAAGTCCGTCGGATATGATACCATGTAAATGTGTTGAACCTGCACATAATAAATCTAGATAAACAATAATACACACATTTTCAGAGAGAATTGGAGAAAGAAGAAGAAGGAGAGAAAAAATGAAAGAATTCTCATTAATCGTATTCCACACTCAAAGAGTGAATAATTTACAATAGATATAGGATACATGAGTAACTAATGAGCCATAGTGGTGGTCTAGAGTGATCTATACACACACCAGAAATTATGGGAGTAAAATTCCACCTAGTCTAGTCTCTCAGGTAGTTACAAGAGTGAATTGCCACCTAGTTGAGTTAACTAGTCAACTAGTCTCCGATTAACTAACTGAACAAAGAGTAGTGAGGAGTTAGCTCAAGGAAACAAGGGTAATGCACCAGCATGGTGATGATGCCAAGGCAAGTGCGCATTAGCTGGTGATGATCCCAAGGAAAGTGTGCATTAGTTGGTGATGATCCCAATGTTGCATGGTGACAAAACCAATGCAGCATCTAAACTCAACTCAACTAGTCAAACTAAAGTGTCAACTGAAAGATAATATTCTCCAGGTGGAATATTCTCCCCTAAAATATAGGAGACTAGATAATGACTAATTATGACTAATAAACAAGGAAAAACCTTAGGAAAAAAAATTCCTAGGTGTGTGTGAAGTAACTCCAACACATATCTACAAAAACATATATGATAATAAGACCTTAAAAACAATAAATTATTAAATTAAGAGGGTAGAAAAGTTAACATACATATTTCATACCTAGCACTTGTCCCAACTCCACCTTTAGAAACATCAGATATCTTATGTTTTCTATTTTTCTTTGTTGTTCTTATCACTATACTAAGCTTAGTTGTTTCTGGAAGGTGGTTTTTCTTATTAAATCCATCTATTTTATGCTTATAAAATGATTGACCCATTTGCACAATAACATCTGAATGATTGGAACCCCCTCCTTTCTGTGTGCATCTATGGTAAATGGTACGAGCTAGCTTATGCGATTTCTCCATACCCTATGTACCCCAAATGACCAATCTTCCATATTTTCTTGCAAACCATGGTCCATGTGAAAATAATTGATGCTACAAACATTCACATCAATCTATCTTAGAATACCAAACAAATGTACGAAATGAAGTTAATTTACAATAAATTATGTAAAGTAAAGAGACGTACAAAGGAAAGTACTAGTGGGATGAAAATTAATATGCATACCATATAATGTGTCATATGGTTGTCTCCCCAGGCTTCTATCATTGCTCTTATGAAGTCTGTAATAGCTTCTTGAAAGGTTATTGCATCACCTTCCATGAATTTTTCCTTATCCATCAGTAGAAAAAAAGATGAAAGTGACCTCCAAGCACATTTCTTCTTTCTAGTGGATTCACGCCCTTCACTAGTGTGATCATCTTCTGCACCAATTAATTCTTCATACAATCCCCAACGTCCATGTCCACATTTTTTTTGAAGAAAACTACTTGCCTTGACACCTTACATCGATGGATTTGCTGGAAGATTTCCTCGTGTACCTGACCTTTTAATATCTTTTTCAATTTTAACATGTCCACCATGCAAACCTCCTTTTGAAAGAACACGTTCAATTGCCTCAATTGATTTTTTACTTTCATCATGTGGGGTTTTGTTCCATGCAAACAAAATAGATAAATACACCATCTTATAAAAAATTCTCACAAATGCATGCAAAGTGCACATGTGCACCCTAATCAATGGTATAGGAAGCATTGCATCTAGATTTGGATCAAGTTGATCACAGTTGGGAGGAAGGTTTTGATGAAATCTCAAAATACCACCATTCCAACTTCAATCTTTTTGTTTTTTCTTCATGCAATATAAGAAACTATGCATTGCATTTGCACCATGAAAAATGTTGTACATATACTTGAGAGTTTTTTAATCAGCTGCAAGGTGCCATTCCACAAAATATGAATCATATCTTTCCACATATAATTTTTCCCCTACATCATGTGAAGGCATAATTGATGGTAAATATGTTTTGCTGAAAACAATTTTCAAGGACTCATGGGGCTCCTTGTTTACACGAAAAATTCCCAACCAAAAAAGGTGATCTTCAGATTGAACTTGAAAATATTTATCACTTATGTTGTCAAGGTTTGGATCTAATGCACGATTCATTAATGTGATTGAAACTATTTTATATTTTTCATTGTTGATTAACTCCATCTCATCCAATTTTAGGAAAACAATCAATTTCTCACATGCCTCCTCAATAGAGATGTCATAGTACCTCACCATAAGCTGTAATACCCGCTCTAGGTCATGCCACAAGTCATTTTTTCTCATTAATGGAATAATTTCACTTGATAATTTATTTTTATTCTTACTTGCAACTTCATGCACTGCTTCTAATTGATATGCATCTCCCAAACAATCCACAATTTTTTTGTTTCGTAGTCCACGCTCTTTTTGCACATGAAAAGGGCGAGGAACCAAAATCTTCTTAATTCCGACATTCAACATTCCCTCTCTCAGAACTTTAAAAAGAATTGCATATGCTTCCTTACTGATCCCTCTATCATCACAAACTCCTTGAACATCCTTTACATCAATTGTTAAGTTTGCAATGAATTGGTTAATGACTTCTTTCCTCAAAGAATCAAATTATGGTTGTTTGAGCATTGATTTAATGTCACTTTTCTTCAACACAGTTTTGCACAGATCCACAATATCAGTACAAATTGGATCTAATATGGACTTCACCTCAAACACCCTTTTTTTATAGGCACCTCCCCTCTTTACCATACATGATAATGGTTTAACCTCTTTTGATCTATTCCTCAACCCCACTGGAGTTTCCTTTATTAAAGAGAGTCTCTTTTGGAGACGATAGATATCATTTTTCAACATTTCAATTTCTTTTGTTGAGATGGATTTCACTTGAAGTAGTTCATCCACATGTCTTTGATTCAACATTTCTATTATTTGGTTCAATCTTATGATTTCATGATACTGAACCATATTTGAGTGATGGAGATGATTTAATTTGACATTGAGATCTTGGATTTTTTGTTCAAGGGAAATCCGGTTACCATCCAAATTTTTACAGTATCCTAGAAGACCATTGTTTCCATGGAATACAAACTGGCATAGTCATGTTATTGTTTTGAAATCATAATGAGATTTGGACACAGGGTCAACTGGATAAAGTTCTCCTTTCACCCAAAGATCTAAATTTTTAGCTCCAGACCCCCTTAATTCACTGTAGTCAATGTTAGGAACCAATTTCTAATTTTTTTTATTGATCGGTGCCATATCCTGACTTAAATTTATGCAGGTAACATGGTGATAGTTTCTTACACGATTTGCATCTATTGAAGAGTCCTGCCAACAACCAATATTATGAAAATCAAAACATACTAGAAAATCCCACAATGAGAATACCAACTTGCAGAATAAATAATTTCGGAGATCTTCTAAGGAAAAGACAACTTTTCAAATATTGAAGCATACCTCAAAGCTATCAGGGATCTTGTACAATATTGTAAATTTAGCTAATCTTGTATGTTTTCATCTGAATACAATATAGATTAAAACCCGGTGATTAGAATATAAGAAACCAATCTTATAACAATAGACAATCTAAATGGATAAATGACATGTATCCCACTTGGGTTTATTATCCCTCTAATATGAGCATTTTCTAATTAGTTAGATATATTTATTCACAACAATCAATAGACTTCTAAGTTTTTGTCAAGAACAAAAATATAATCACCAACAAAAGTAATAGATGGATTTGTCAATGAATCATAGAGTATGAAAGGTTCCCTTTCACATTTGTCTTCTACCATTGTGAACCCAATCCCTTCATCTCCATACACCTACTTGAGAAATATCTAAAGTATCTCACCGCAGTATTTGTGAAATCCAACACTAAAACTACCATTTTTTCCAAATTTAGGGAATATCCAAAAAAGGAATACAGTTGTTTATTGTAGAAGAATAACTCGGTGCACTGAATTTAAAAATTAATCTTATAAGAATCTGGTAGGGCACCAACTTTTAACACATCTGGTAGGGGATGAACACATCCTTTCATTCTATTAACTGGAATATGATGCTAACTTGTTTAGTCTCTTATGCTAATATGTTCAGACTGGGTTACAAACTTTAGCTATGATGACAATGGCAACTTTCACAGTTCCTAATAGGTCATTGGACACACCTGTTCTTGAACCAGCTAATAAGAAGGGATCTCTCAAAAATAATGGACTAGTCGATGCTCATAAGCCATCTGATGTTAAATCTGGCCAAAATAAGAAAATCAAAGAAGATCCATTGGCATCACTAGAATGTGGTGCTGAAAATATTTCCATTTCCAAAAGACCCCCAAAACCAATTGAAGCACTTCCTATTGAAGATAGGCCTGCAAGTTATAAATTGTTTGGGCAACAACTATTTTCCTCATAAGATACTTATACCTCACCTGAAATGATAATACATGAAAACATATTTATCTATTTATTTAACAAAACTTTTATTTCTGTTGACTGAAATGTGATGCTAATTGTTTTATTCTCTTGTGTTGATATGTTCATACTGGACTACAAACTTCATCTACGAGGATGATGCCACCTTTGATGGTGCCTCAGGGTTTATTTGTCACACCTTTCGTCAATCCAACCATCAAGAAGAGGCAAAATAATGGGCTAGTCAGTGCCTAGAAGCCATCTAAAGTTAAAGACAACCAAAGAAAATAAACCAAAGACAACCCACAAAATCTCATCTCACTTATAGAGGAAAGGGGTGTGGGAATTTTTTGGGACAATTAATAATACAAGAGATACTGTTTTTACCCACCCAGATTCCATCAGTCTGTTTTTTTCGAGAAACTTCAAGGCGCTCCAAGGGAATCCTTTGAGAGATTAGAGTTCTGCAGAATTGTATCTAACTGCATTGAACATTAATAATCTTTTTTTTAGTTCTCTAGTTGTAATTCATCAATAATGTTGTGCTTATTTGGATTGAAAGGATTGTGCAATGGGAATTCTTTTGAAACAAAGATCTCTTCAAAGCTAAAATTGTGTTCTTCTACCCCTCAAACTAGATTGTATATTTAGACAGAATTTCATCAATCTGTTTCTCAGCCCAAACAGGTCATCCCAAATAGTATTTTGTTGCTTTTTGTATAATTCAAATTAGTTGCAGAGGACATAAATACTCATCGATGAATGGAAGAATGGAAGAATTGACCCTTAGTAAGTAAGGTGTAGAAATTATAAGGCAGAAAAATTGACAAGTATTTTTCCTGTGGCTGCAATTGTACATGAAAGAGGGAATTAGAACCAGAATCCACCCTTAATAAGTAAGGTGCAAAAATTAGAAGGAAAAAAAATTGACAAGCATTTGCTTTTATAGTTATCAACTCTTTATTTTTTTTATTGAAAATATTAATTTTACTTGAACTACAGATGTGTGCTCGATATATTACTCGTCAGCACACAACACACAAATCACCCATACACAAAGCAAAATGTGTTGAATATGTATTCCTTATGTGTGACCTTCAAAAATGCCAATGCTTGGAACAAGAAACAATAATGAACTTGAGACAGCATGCCCGGGATATTTTTAAAATAAAAATTTCACACATGAAAAATTGAAACAAACAAATGCCTCCATTTAAAAAAGAAGTGCATCAAGAAGTGGTTCTCCAAAACCCTCCATTCTAGTAGCATTAGAATCTTTCTTGTAATAAAATTTGATCAAGAAAAATTTCAAGTACTGGAACTCATACAATCTTCGACTTTTTCTTTTAGAGTACAAATATATTTGTTAAACAATTTTTGAAACTCCATGCATTATATATATCCATGAGACCTCTATGTGCATTCACCATAAGTTCTTTAATGTTGAAAGTAAACACTTACACTTGACTATCAGTGCATGCCTCATCTCCATTCCCCCCAACATGAAGATAGTAATCTGAATCAAGCTCCCACAAAGCAAGCTTCCCTTCTTGTGGCTGAAAATATCCAAGGAATCTGTTTTCAAATACCCACATCCAAAAGAGGTTTAGAATATTAGTTATAGCTCCGAAGAAGTCCATGCTCACTTCATTGTTGCATAAAATAAATATGGTGAAAATTAGGAAGTTAAATATTGGATATCCATGTGCCACCAGTGTTTCCACTTGTTGATACTAAAAGAGTGGGGAAGGTGGGTGAATCAATTTCAAGTATAATTTATCACTTTTTCAGATTTACTTTTCAATCAAATAATATGTCCAATATACAATAATTTATGGAATTTTGCATACAAATTTTCCCCATCAGTATAAGCATTGTTGTAATATCATTTTATTGATTTCAAAAACTCATGAGCTTGTGTTGTAACTTTCGACTTTCGTGACCTCTCTATGAAGGCCTGAAAATTATGTGGAGGCACATTTTACAGCTACAATAGTAGATTAGAGAATATTCAGATGTAAAGTAATAATCCTAAAGCAGAACCACCATACTGAATTGCAAGAGCATCACCCATACTCTGGTACATTTCCATTAGTGTAGCAGCAATGCCACTATCAAGATCCACTTTGGGTCCACTTGACAAGCCCATATCATACAACTCACGACCTAAAGCTTCCAGACCATATGCAAATTGTGCAGCAAGTGTACGATCCAGACAGTCAATGCAATTTGTACGGAGCACTCCACTCTGACATATGGGTTCTCTTGCATTGTCTTCATTCTTTTTGGGGTTTTGTTCAACATCACAATCTCCATCTCATGTAAACAAAAAGCTTCCAGAATCATTTCTATTTCTAATCTTTACAGGATCTATCCCTGATGAATTGCATCTAAAATAACCTACAGTAGTATCTCTGCAGTTTACACATTTTTTTGGATAAAAATTTTGAGATATAGACATTTGGATTTGCAGGAAGAAAAATTATCTCATATTCACTACCCTCTTCTGAGAGAATTACAACTAGCAAGATTGTTATTCTAAAGGAGTTGGGTATGAGAGAAATAATAACACCGCCAAATTTTCAAGCAAGCTGCTTACACAACTATAACACAAATACTGTAAAATGAATCAGTTCTATAAACACACATGAAATTTAGACAAGGTATTCACAAATACAGAGGAAGTACTCTTGCTATAAGTATTATGGCCCTACATTCCTCTAGCATGTCAAGAAGGATAAGTACGCATTCCTCATGTCCATTGATTCATCCATATATATTCTGACGTTGATCGTGCCTTTATGCTCCTCGTCGAATTTTGTTAGCGTCAAAGTCTAGTTGAAAAGAACACTTTGAATAGACAATAATCCATGCCTCATTATTGGCTTCCTTTAATACTCATAGGATTTGGGAAATTTTTTTGGAAAACCAATGGAAACTTGAAGAAATCTTCATTGTTTTGGTTCAGTATGCCAAAGTATACATTTGAGGCCAGGGATGCCATGTCTATTTCCAGGGAAGGTGTTGGAGGCAGATGAGTAGGTTAAATGTCATGTTCTATATGATGATGGAGAGACTTAATCTTGATGAAGTTAAGAATTGGAAGAGTTCCCTCAGAGGAAATAAGAATAAGGATGGTAAAGACCCTATTCATAAATCCATAAAAGAACTGCTTACACCCTCCATTTTTTTTGTTGTCTTTTAGTTAATGAAACTCTTCGGCAAACAGAGCACCATATAATTGTGATCCTAGATCATGTATTGTGATAGTAACCTCTTTACCACAGTTTGTCTATATACTAGCAATTTTGCCAATTTCTTCTCTATTCTAATTACTAGAAGAATCATTGTAGAACTTTTGTACAAAGAGTGTATCGTTGTACACTTTTCAGAGTGCTTCATGGTTAATTAATAGGTTATTAACTCTGATTGATGTGTCATATGTCCAACGAATTTTCTATGGTAGCAAGGTATTTTTTTTTTCATAATTTAAACAAGTTTGATTGATCCTTTGTGTATTTATTTGGTAATATTTCTCGCTTATTAGTTTGATACATGTATATTGCAAGTAATGCATTTTTCTAGATTGACTGCCAGCTAAGATACGTTGCTAGTTGATTTCCACATTCATCAACCCTGTTTAAGTGAAATGATTCATTCTAAATATTGGATGAAGTGTTCTTATATAGGTAAAGCATCAATTAGTTTGCAAAACAATTTTAGTATTCAATAAATAACACATATTTCATTAAATTTGGAAAAATTCTATTACATGGACTTCATCAACATTGAGTTTTTTATAAATCCTTAATATATTCCATGGAAGAAGTCAATCTATTGAGATGCCTAGTGTGCACCGAAGTAAGTGAGTGACCTCTAAGAACCAACACTAGTAGGCAATGGAAGCAAGGGTCTTCGAAGAGTAATATGGAAGAAATGGATATCAATCTCTCCTCATTGTCAATTCTAGAAAACCACTGACCTAATGTAATAGTGCCAACCAACCGTAGAAAAAACAACCATGGATAAGCATTACTTTCACCAAAAGGAGTAGAAAATGATAAGAATTTTGAATGCATAAGATATAGATGTTGAAACACAATTTTCAAGTTTTTAAGTTGAACTTTGTATATGTTCCCATTTTCTTTGATTATTAATGATTAATGTTTAATGTAACTACAAATAAATTATGAAAATTAAGATATTAATTTTCAAGTTTAATTATGTATTCAAAGTCATTCATTTGTGATTCATCTCCCATAATTTTGAATAGCTCACTTAGGACTCATTATTAATTAATTCTAATTATTTTTGCAAGAAATGTAAGGGGTTTTATTTCAAAAATAAATATCACATTTATACATGTATTAATGCATATAATTAAATAAAATTCAATAAATAGATGTGTGTCTTGTTGGCTTATATGAAATTATTTTTATTACTAATAATTGATTTAAGAATACAAATTTACAAAATGTTGTAGATGGGGAGATCAAATGCCATAGGGTGCAAAAG
>ML777404.1:1285303-1322751 GCA_009831015.1 Picea engelmannii | reverse complement strand
GTTTCTCCATAACAACTTACATTTCATCCATATTTTCCATCTAGTGTAGTTTTTTTACCAATGTTTGAACCCAAGACAAATCTAGTTCTTCATAATTGTGATGGCCAAATAAATTCAACTTTTTTAATTTGCTCAACTCTTCTACTTGAACTCCCTAGTGAACTTTACTAGTTGGAGAGCCCCAACCATACCATGAATTGGGAGTCACATGTGCTCCCAAGTCACAAGAATAGTGGCTCTATTTTTTGCTCTGGGCAAAAGCAACAATTCTTGAATTTAAGGTTGCAACCTTAGCTAGTGATAAGAGAGACCCACATGCATTATGATGTTCCACATCCACACAATGAGGTGACATTCTACTAAGGGATCCCAACCCATATGAGGAATATTGGAAAGGTGATTGCATCAAAGAATGACCAAGGCCCTGAAGTCCTATTGCAACTTGTTGCATCTATGTAATTGGCTAAGAAAATGCCTATGAATTTATGGGAGGCAACATTTAGTTTAGAATATGCATATATTCATGGATGGTCTTGTGAGCTTGCATTTGGGGACTCATCTAAGAAAGGATGGAAGGTTCAAGGACCACTACTCTAGGAGATGTTACCTCAGAGGCAAACAAGTCTTCAAGATTCACTGTAGTAACAATATTGATCCCATGACTTTATGGATTTATTGTGGATTTCAAATTTGGAGCGACAATATTGATCCCATGATCTTAAAGTAGCTTTTCATTTTGGATTAATTTAATGGAAATAACATATTCTATATTGGATCTTGGAGGTTTAAATATGGTTAATATTAGCCTTTCCCATAGTTTGATGTGTCTACAGTTGTTTTAATCACTAAATAGAACCAAAAAGAAACGTTGGCATTCCTTGGAAGGGCAAAATAAAAAGTTTGTATATGGGATGAGCCTAACGTTACTTTTGGGATACAGTCTTGGTGGACTATACATTTAAGCTATTGAGAAGGAATTTTGCATTGATCTCTCAAAGTGTGGCATCTATACCGTGAATTGCACCTTAACTCTTTCATTTCACAGTTACTATTGTTGATAGGATTATTGTTAAAAAAAATTATTTTTGGTGTGTTTTAACTTTTACCAATGCTTCCAAAGAATTGATGTAAATATTTTCTAGTATTTAAAATAAAACTACAAGGTACATGCTTTATTTTATAGATCTTGCATAAATCAAGAAAAATAATATTGTAACAATGACTATGCACAACAAATCTATTGGAAACCAAAGTGCACAAAATAACTCATAAATGTTATAGTCCAAAAGTACCTTACATGTGCATACAAGACATTGGACTTTCCACTTACATATTTTTCCAAAATACTATTGAGGCTTCTTCTTAAAGAACCATTTTTTGGAACATGTACGCGCCCTACTGAACTGATATCCCACATACACACGCGTGTTTCATACTAGTTAGCCCACGTATATACGCGAATTGCATACTAGTTAGCCTATAAAGGTTTTCCCAACCATTTTACCCATTGTAACTCGTCCCCAAACTGAATAACCATCTTTTTCTCATATAAAAAGAGGTCTTGGGGTCTCATTTTACACAACAAGCAAGAGAATAAGAAAACTCTGGCAAAATATCTTCCCCTTCTTAGCCCAAGTTTTGCATCCTATTCTAAGATTTGGCCTTAGTATTCCACTCCAACTCTTTCTCCTTATACAAACCTTTCCCCTTTTCCAAGTGATAAGTTGATTGTGAGAGACAAGCATGGGATTGATGCACTTGGAGCTACAATAGAGGAACCCAGACCTGGTTCGTGGAGCGATTGCCGAAAAAGGTTGTAATCATTTTTGTCTTGAAACTTAATAAAAAGGTTCATTCTTGTCC
Source organism: Picea engelmannii (assembly GCA_009831015.1). Lineage (NCBI taxonomy): Eukaryota > Viridiplantae > Streptophyta > Pinopsida > Pinales > Pinaceae > Picea > Picea engelmannii. The sequence goes on along the minus strand of ML777404.1, from coordinate 1,320,888 downwards.
CAAAACATTATGTATATATGCTTTCATTAATTTATTCATTTATATTTATATCTGAATGTTGAAAGTGATAAGTAGAGATTGCATGTGTTGTAGCATTGTTTTTCTAAGCTTTTGCAGGTCAGCTTTGGGAGGAGACTCGCAATCTAGGAAGTTGCAAAGACGAAAGAGGTCTACACCAGCCACAAGGACCACAGGTGCACCCATTGACCTTCTTTCCTCTCTCTTATCATTCGGTTTAGATAGTTTTGGGGTAGTTCAAGGGTAGAACAGTCTTTTAAAGGAAGTCAACGCTCTGCCTGTACCTAGACCCAGTATAGGGGAATTTTTCCCCATATCAGTAACCATTATTTGGTCTCATAAAACATCCATTGATTGATTGATATCATGAGTCATAAATTTATATGACATCTAGTTTTTATGGCTCGAGATTGATCTTTGATTTGTTTTTTCAGTCTTAGATTCAGAGCTCAAAACCCATTTCCATAAGAAATCCTTAGGGACTCGAAGGAATATTCACCACAAAATCAAGAGGATATATTGCAAGCATTCAAAGAAATTTCCTCTTACAATAAAACTCAAGTGTAGAAACAAAACTATGTGCCCTACAATTGCTTCAAATTCTAAGAAAATTGTGAAAGGATTGCATGAAACCCAAACCCATAATGGAGCTTATTTCCTTGAGTTTGCATTAGGATTGAGAGAGCCTTTGGGCCAATTGAATCCATCTTAGGTACATTATGTATATGCACTTCAAAATAACACCCAACAATTCATATTCTTTGAAATTGGGCAAGAGTCCCACTATTCTACCCAACTCGAAACATTATGATTGCATCCTTGTGCTTGTGACAAAAGGAAAGATAGTGACTGCTATATTTCCTTCCAACACAAGAACAAGTATGGAGCCAACAACAACATCAGTTGAATACATTTCATATTGCATCATAAAACTTCTTAACTTGTTTCAGAGGCAATCAAAGTGTACACACAAAGGAAAAACACTAACAATGGTGATTATTAGGAGAAAGGCAACCCCGGAGCAATGATTGCATATTTGTGTTTGTGCTAAAAAGAAAACTAACAACCACAACCACTATTTTTTATTCTAACAAAAGCACACGAACAATTTTGATAACAATATCAGGGCACTAACCTTTGTTTAGGTGAAATCACCTCCTTGCTTTGTCTAGCAACCAACAAGCATGGCTCATCACACAAGGGAATCGAAAGTATGGTGAGGGTGTAACATGTTCATACAGAGACATGAGCTTGTGATAAAAGGGCATGTGAGGAAAAAGAAAAACCTTGAGTAATGATTGTATACTTGTGCTTTTTCTTGAAGGAAAACTAGCAACCATTGGCTTTCCATCTATGACAAGAACAAATGTAGAACCCACAACATCATTTTTGAATGAAATTTTTGTTTCATAATATCGGATCTTATTAGCTTGTTCCAGAGATAATAAATGGGCACACATATAGCCATAACACTAATCATGGTGATTGTTAGAACAAAAACACCCTTAGAGAATTGATTGCATCAACTTTGAGTGAGAGAGGCTCAGGCCCAGTTGAATCCATCTTAGGTATATTGTGCATATACACTTTGAAATAACACCCTACAATTCATAAAATCTAAAATTGGAGAAAAATACCACTATTATAGCTATCTTGAAGCCTTGTGGTTGTGCCAGAATGAAAGCTAGCAACCTCTTTCTTTCCTTCTAGTAAAAGCACAAATGCAGATCCATCAACAAAATCAGATTAAAATGCACTTCTTATTGCATCATTGTGGATCTTCTTAGCATGTTACAGATCCAATAAAAGGGCACATACAAAGGCAGGACACTAACCATGGTACTTTTTAGGACCAAGGCACTCCTAGATCATTGATTTCATCCTTGTGCTTGTGCTAGAAATAAAAGCAACAACCACTAACTTTCCATCTAGCACAAGCATAAGTGCATCGGTGGTGACAACATCAGAACACTAACCTTGGTTATGGTAAAATCACCTCCTTGCTTTGTCTAGAGACCAATAAGCATGGCTCATCATGCAGGGAAATCAAAAGTAGGGCTAGGGAAAAGCACGTTCATATTGCTACACAGTCTTTTGGTAAAAGGGCATGTTAAGACAAAGTAATTCTGAGGAATGGCACATACTTGTTCTTGTTCCTAAAGGAAAGCTAGTGTCTACTAGCTTTCCATCTATGACAAAAACAAATGTGGAGCCCACAACAACATTAGATTTGAATATATTTCTTGTTTCATAATCATGATCTAAGTTAGCTTGTTCCAAAGCCAATAAAAGCTTGAAACTCATCTTGAAACCCAACATTCAACACTTAAAAGGCATAGTAGGAGGGACCAACTAGGAATTGATATTGCATACAATGGAACAATAATACTATTCTTCAAGTCTGATTCTAAACACTCAATGAGACAACCAGAACCAAAGGCATTGCTTTAAATTCAAAGGTGAGAAACCCTTATCATTGTCCCTCCAGATCCAAAATCAACACAACTTCACATTTTTTAATTTTTCAATGTAGGACAATGAGATAGCCAATCATTTCAAATTTGAGGTTGTGTAATTCACTTGGTTTTAATCATGCAATTACAGCTCAATACCTAAACGAAAGAAAGCATTTGCTATTAGACTCACTTGACCAAACAACGAGCATTTGCAAACTAGACTTGGACTCAAAGATCGAATTACTAAACAAAAAAGTTGAAAGGATTACACAACCATTTTATAACATGCTACCAAAGCATGATTGTCATCTTCTAGGTTGTTCCTTGAACACTATATGATACATGCCAACAACTAAGGCATCACTTATTTAGATAATTTTAATATATAGAACTAACAAAATGACAATTGATACAATAGCTAGGCTTCTCTAAAACCATTTAAACTATCAGACTCTGTCTATGCTTCTGCAAGAATTAAAATTGTGTTTTTTTTACAACATTTAAGAGGACTCAAACTTATACAACATCTAAACATAATTCCCAACAAAAAATCAATGAATTTCTTTAGTTGAATCCATGCAAATTTATGAAATGCCCAATAAATACTTTTCAAAGATAATACGATTATTGAACATCTATAAAATTCATGAAGCTTAACAAAACTTGAGTAACATGGTTCAAGTGTAAGGTTAAGGTAGCTTTATTTTGTAGCTCAACATTGGAATGCCAATCAACCATGTCTTCCAAGTCATGAAACCATTATGTCACCATTACAAATATAGGTTAATTCAGATGGTGGATGTACAGAGGTATCCAAATAACTGATTACGATGCAAATAAACTTATTATCCCATCAATCAAAACTTGAAATTACCACAGATGTTTTTTCATCATGACAAGTCTTGGGAAGTATTTAAATGTTAGATATTAACTTGAAAAAATCATTGCAAGCCAATCCAACCCTTTGACTTCATACTAAGGTATATAACTTTCCTTCTTGCACAAGCACACACACATTTCAAACAACATCATTCCACAATGTAGGAAAGCAAGCGCGTGCTAGCTTTCCTGCTTACACAAGCATAAGCACATTTCAAACATCATTCCACTATGTAAGGAAAGCTAGTGCGTGGTAGATTTCCTTATTGCACAAGCACATGGGCATTTCGAACAACATCATTCCACTATGGAAGAAAGATAACACATGCTAGCTTTCCTTTTTGCATAAGCACAAGTGCATTTCGAACATCATTCTATTTTGGATGAAAGCTAGCGTGTGGTATTTTTCTTTCTTACACAAGCATAAGTGCATTTGAAATAACATCATTCAACTGTGGGGGAAAGCTAGTGCATGTTATCTTTCCTTCTTACACAAACAGAAGTGCATTTTGAACAATAACATTCATGTAGAGGAAAGCTAATGCGTACTAGTTTTCTTTGTTGCACAAGAAGAAGCACATTTCAAACAAAATCATTCTACTATGGAGGAAAGTGTTAGTTTTCCTTCTTGCACAAGCCCAAGCACATTTTGAAAAACATCATTCTATTGTGGGGAAAAGATGGCGTGTTCTAGCTTTCCTTCTTACACAAGCACAAGCACATTTCAAACAACAAAATTTCATTGTGGTGGAAAGCTAAGGCATGTTAATTTTTCTTATTGCACAAGCACAAATGCATTTCGAACATCATTCCATTGTGGGGAAAAGCTAGAGAGTGCTAGTTTTCCTTCTTTCACAAGCACAAGCACATTTCGACCAACAACATTCCATTATGGGAGAAAGCTAGCACATGCTAGCTTTCCTTCTTGCACAAGAAAAAGTGCATTTCGAACAACATGCAACTGTGGAGGAAAGCTAATGCGTGCTAGTATTCCTTCTTGCACAAGTACAAGCGCATTTCAAACAACAACACTCTACTGTAGAGGAAAGCTAGTGTGTGTTATCTTCCTTCATGCACAAGCACAATCGCATGTCGAACAACATAATTCCATTGTGGAGGGAATCTAGTGCGTGATAGATTTCCATCTTGCACAAGCACAAGCGCATTTCAAATAACATCATTTCATTGTGGAGGTAAGCTAATTTGTGCTAGTTTTTAATCTTGCACAAGGATAAGTGCATTTCGAACATCATTCCACTATGTAAGAAAGATAACGTGTGTTAGTTTTGCATCTTATATAAGCAGAAGCACATTTCGAACATCTTTCCACTGTAGAGGAAAGATAACATGGTATCTTTCCTTCTTGCACAAAGACAAGATAATTTCGAACATCATTCTACTTTGAGAAAAGGTAACGCATGCTAGCTTTCAACATCATTCTACTTTGGAAGAAAGCTAGTGTATGCTAAATTTTGTTCTTTCACAAACACAAGCATATTTTCAATAACATCATTCCACTGTGGAGTAAAGCTAGTGTGTGATATCTTTCATTTTTTTCCCAAACACAAGCGCATTTTGAACAACATCATTCCACGGTGGAGGAAAGCTAGCATGTGCTATTTTTCCTTCTTGCACATGCACAAGCGTATTTCAAACAACAACATTTCATTGTGGAGGAAATCTAGCACATGCTAGTTTTCCTTCTTGCACAAGCACAAGTGCATTTCGAACAACATCCATTGTGGAGGAAAGCTAGAGTGTGCTATTTTTCCTTCTTGCACAAACACAAATGCATTTCGAACAACATTCCACTTTGGAGGAAAGATACTGCATTCTAGGTTTCCTTCTTGCACAAGAACAAGTGCATTTTGAACAACAACATACAACTGTGGAGGAAAGCTAGTGCATGCTAAGTTTCCGTTTTGCACAAGCACAAACACATTTCGAACAACAACATTCCACTATGGAAGAAATCTAGCATGTGCTAGATTTACTTCTTACACAAACACAAGCACATTTCGAACAACATCATTCCACTGTGGAGGAAAGCTAACACATGTTAGATTTCCTTCTTGCACAACAACAAGCGCATTTCAATCAACATCATTCCAATGTGGAGGAAAGCTAGTGCATGCTAGGTTTCCTTCTTGCACAAGCAGAAGCACATTTAAAACATCATTCCACTATGGAGGAACACTAGCACATGCTAGCTTTCCTTCTACACAAGCAGAAGTGCATTTCAAACAACATCATTCCACAGTGGAGGAACGCTAGCACGTGATAGATTTCCTTCTCGCACAAGAACAAACGCATTTTGGACAACATCATTCCACTGTGGAGGAAATCTAGCACGTGCTAGTTTTCCTTCTTGCACAAGCATAAGTGCATTTCATACAACATCATTACACTATGGACGAAAGCTAGCGCGTGCTAGCATGCCCTCTTACACAAACACAAGCTCATCTTGAACAATATCATCACACTGTGTAGGAAAGCTAGCTTGTGCTAGATTTCCCTCTTGCACAAGAACAAATGAATCTCAAACAACATCATTCCATAGTGGAGGAAAGCTAGCGCATGCTAGCTTTCCCTCTTCCACAAGAACAAGCACATCTCAAACAACATCATTCCATCATGGGGGAAATCTAGCACGTGTTATCTTTCCCTCTTGTACAAGCACAAGCGCATCTCGAACAACATCATTCCACCATGGGGGAAGGCTAGAGCATGCTAGATTTCCCTCTTGCACAAGCACAACCACATCTCGAACAACATCATTCCATTGTGGGATAAAGCTATTGTGTGTTATCTTTCCCTCTTTGCATAAACATAAGCGCAATTGCATGTCGAACAACATCATCTCACCGTGGGAGGTGCTAGCTTTCCCTCTTTCACAAGCACACGAACATCGAAAACATCATCCCACCATGGGGGAAATCTAGTGCATGCTCTCTTTCCCTCTTGCATAAGCACAAATGCATCTTGAATGCTAGTTTTCCCTCTTGCACAAGCACAAGCGCAACTCAAACATCATGCCACCATGGGGGAAAGCTATCATGTGCTAGCTTTTCCTCTTGCACAATAACAAATGCATCTCGAACAACATCATTCCACCCTGGGGAGAAGCTAGTCTGTGCTAGCTTTATCTCTTTCACAAGCAAAAACACATCTTGAACAACATCATACCACTATGGGGTAAAACTAATGCATGCTAGGTTTCACCTTGCAGAAGCACAAGAACATATTGAACAACATCATTCCACCATGGGGCAAAGATAGCATGTGCTAGGTTTCCCTTTTGCACAAAAACAAATGCATCTCAAACAACATCATTCTAGCATGGAGGAAATATTGCACATGCTACCCTTCACTCTTGCACAAGCACAAGCGCATCTCGAACAACATCATTCCACTGTGGAGGAAAGCTAGTGTGTGATAGCTTTCCCTCTTGAACAAGCAAAAGCGCATCTCAAACATCATTCCACCGTGGTGTGCTAGCTTTCCCTCTTGCACAATCTCATATCGAACAAAATCATTCAATGTGGGTGAAATCTAGCATGTGCTAGTTTTCCCTCTTACACAAGCACATCTCAAACATCATTCCACCATGGGGGGAAGCTAGCGCATGCTAGATTTCCCTATTGCAAAAGAACACATGCAACTCAAACATCATTCCATCATGAAGGAAATCTAGCGTGTGATGGTTTTCCCTCTTGCACAAGCACAAGCTCATCTCAAACAAGACCATTCCACCATGGGCGTGCTAGCTTTCCCTCTTGCGCAAGCACAAGCGCATGGCGAACAACATCATTCCATCGTGGGGTAAAACTAACACATGCTAGGTTTTCATCTTGCAGAAGCACAAGGGCATCTTGAACAACAACATTCCATCATAGGAGAAAGCTTGCACATGATACCCTTCCCTCTTGTACAAGAACAAGCGCATCTTGAACAACATCCTTCCACCATGGAGAAAATCTAGTGTGTGTTATTTTTGGCTTTTGCATAAGCACAAGCGCATCTCAAACATCATTCCACCGTGGGGTACAACTAGCATGTGCTATATTTCCCTCTTGCACAAGCTCATCTAGAACAACATCATTCAACATGGGGGAAAGCTAGTGCATGTTAGTTTTCCCTATTGCACAAGCGCATCTCAAACATCATTCCACCATGGGGGGGATCTAGTGCATGTTAGCTTTCCCTATTTCACAAACAAAAGAACATATTGAACAAAATAATTTATCCTTGGGGGAAATCTAGTCTGTGCTAGCTTTCCCTCTTGCACACGCACAAGCACATCTCAAACAACATCATTCCACCATGGGGAAAATCTAGTACATGCTAACTTTCCCTCTTGCACAAACACACCTTGAACAACATCATTCTACCATGGGGGAACGCTAGCATGTGCTAGCTTTCCCTCTTGCACAAGCACACACGCATCTCAAACATCATTTCACCGTGAAGGAAATCTAGTGTGTGTTGGCTTTCCCTCTTGCACAAGAAAAAGCTCATCTCAAACAACATCATTCCACCATGGGATTGTTAGCTTTCCCTCTTGCACAAGAAGAAGCACATCTTGAACAACATCATCCCACTGTGGGGGAAAGCTAGCGCATGCTAGCTTTCCCTCTTGCACAAGTGCATCTCAAACAACATCATTCCACCATGGGGGGAATCTAGTACATGCTAGCTTTTCCTATTGCACAAGCGCATCTCAAACACCATCATTCCTCCATGAGAGAAAGTTAGTGAGTGTTGGTTTTCCCTCTTGCACAAGCACAAGCCCATCTCGAAAAACATCATTCCATTGTGGGGGGAAACTAGCGCGTGCTAGATTTCATGCCTGCACAAGAAAGAGCACATCTCGAACAACATAATACCACCATGGGGAAATCTATCACATTCTAGCTTTCCCTATTGGGCAAGTAGGAGCGCATCTCGAACAACATTATCCCACCGGTGGGGAAAGCTAGCGCGTTCTAGATTTCCCTCTTGCACAAGAAAAAGTGCATCTCGAGCAATGTCATACCATCATGGGGGAAAGCTAGAGAACTCATCTCGGACAATATCATCCCACCATGGGGGAAAGCTAGCATGTGCTAACTTTCCCTCTGGCACAAGCACGAGCTCATCTCGGACAACATCATCCCATTGTAGTGGGAAGCTTGTTAGAATATGATGGATGTGCTCGTTTAACCATAGACAATATCACTATTGTCACCCAACCATAGGCCAAAGCCACCCCCAAGAACCTTGACCTTGACAGAGAATCATTTCGGAAGCAAACCCTAGGCTAGATAGCCAACAAAGGGTGGTGCACCTTTCTCCAAGGATAGCACACCAAGAAAAAGTAACAAGATCTGATCAGAGAGTCCAAACCATAACCAAGAGATAGTCCAAGCCAAAACTGAAATTTACTAGCTGCAACAGCTGCAACAACAACTCTCCTCCAAAATTGCACACAACTGGCCAACTGCAATGCGCACAAGTGTTTCTTCCGCAGTTCTGAGAATGCCTATTAGAATGAAGACTAGCCTCTTGTATTTATACTAAAACTGGCAAACTGCCTGGGTCAACTTCTCATTATGGGTGCCTATTTAGTTAGTATATAATATTTCCTTTAGTCAACTTCTTCTCTTGGAGGCTAATAACCTAATACAAATTATCCTCTTGAGACGACTTGTCTTCTAGGGTTATTAGCCAACTAATTAGGGTTTCTTCTTGTTTCCCAGAATATTCTATTCTAGTCAGGTTTACATGTGGAGGTAAATACCTCCTGTGGCTACCATAATATCAGCACTCCCTCCTAGCTAGGGAGGTATTAAAGGTAATGGTCTTGAGCACAAACATACCATTCACCCGATAGCATCAAGATAGTCATATAGATTATCTCATGATTAGATCATGAGCACCATCATCACTATCATTGTCATCAGTTGCATCATCTCTCGAAACCATACTCCAATTGAGTAATCAGACATGATGTTGGATAATTCATTCACTCCACAGAGTTACACAAGAGCCATTCTTCTAATCCGTACATATGTCCTAGAAGAATAAATGTCCTGGACCATTTTTCATCTGGGAAATCTTTTTCCATTGATCATCCATCTAGCTGATAATCATTTCCAACACCACTGATAGTCTTCAAGGAAATCAGAACAATGACATTCAATAGAACACAACTGTGTCTATCCATAGTAGTACACAACTACAATCCAGTGGTACACTATCACACCAAGTAGCACACAGATACTTGATTAGTGACATATAGTCGCAATCAGTGGGACACATCCACCACAGTAGCATACATCTACTATCCAGAGACATACAGTCTCCATAACAATCATCTAATATCAACCTGCACAAAAAACATTGTTATGATATAAACTGAATAATCTGGGTCATCTTTCCACTCACATATGTGAGATCTGAAAGAGCATCTGCCCTCAGAAGGTAAAACATCAATGATGAGCTATCTGGACTATTCTTCTCAAGCAAAGAAGAATAATTGTCCCGATTTCTGAGCCTGGACCATTCACCTATCCGGGCCATTCCTCCGACACTAAACAAAGTGCAACCTAGAGAGAATGAGTCTGCCCTAGGGAATGCCTGTCCTTGATTGTTGAACCTGGACCATTCACCTATCAGAGCCATTCCTACGGTACTAAACAAAGTGCAACCAAGAGAGAATGAATTTTCCTTAGGGAATGACTGCCCGAACCATCTCCTAAGGAAATGACTATTCTGCACCAACCTCCAAAATGGACCATTCTTGGAAACTGCTCACAACTGTGAGCTTCGAAAGAATAACTGTCCGGTGAGGTGGACTAGTCTTCTTGACCACTACTAAGAGTGACCGTCAAGAAGAGAGAATATCTAATACCATTCCCTATGTTAACCACAAGGGGAATCATTGTCTATGGTACATCAGCAATCCATTGAACCATTTTCATTACGAAAATGACCGTTCGATTTGGACCATTTTCCGAACTGGAAAATTCCTGTTCGTCAGAAATCTCAAACCACTTTCCGAACTGGAAAGGAACTGCTCATCCTGAACCATTTTTCGAACTTGAAAAATGACTGTCCATAAATCAATAACACATCAGTGCTCCCTCCCAACCTGGGAGTCATCTCTTACTTTTTCAATAGGGAAGTCGTCTCCACGAGATCCAACTTGAGTAGGCAAACTCGTTCATCTTGGACAAAGGCTTTGCCAAAATTTATGCTTATCTGCTCATCTGTGGAGATATATATTGGAGGACCACTTTCTCTTTTATGGACTTCATCGCAGAGAATGTAATGCTTGATCTCAATGTACTTTAGTCTTTCTGGAACATTGGTTTTCTCTTAAGGCTTTATATAGCTATGATCATTGCAGTATATAATGGTTGAATTCAACTCCTTTGTTTTCTGCTAGCTCGTAACATTGTGGCAGGGCTCAAACTGGAACATATCCATGTGGCACTTCTTCTTTCATCATGAGAGTTTGTCATGGATTAGCAATCCATCTTCCTAGACTTCTGAGTAACCATTTTGACTTTTATCATAGAATATTTTCACCACGCTTCTATTGTGCATGAGAAGCTTTGCACCAAGTTGTTTGAGTCCATACAAAATATTCTTTTATTTGCATACAAGGTTCTCTTTCTGTTATACCTCAAAGCCTTGAGGTTTCTCTACATGTAAACAACAACCCATGGATATTACGGATGATATATTGGCTCATGTAGAGGTATGTCTGGTTTACTGGAACAAGCAATCATCATAGTCTTCTCCCTTTATCTGGGAGAACCTCTAGTTCTGGATCTCGCAATGCTTACATTCATAAGTCTTCCATACACTATTCTTTATCACAACTTTCAGTTCCTCTGCTTGATTTCTTTTAGTGAGTTCATATCAGGCTGGTAGTCTTGTGATTCTCGATACAATGACTGGTTGTTCTGGCTTTTCTTTCTTTCTTGGAATCTTCATGTTCTTCCTCATGTTTCTCTTTAGCTCTTGGGTCCATGGAGTTTCTTATAGATTCCATGCCCTAAATATTCCACTTATTTATTTGATCATAGGATCACGGATGTGGATGGACAACTAGGGATACTTTAAGGCTTCTTTTCGAAGAAGACTTCTTCTGAAGTCACATTGAACACGTGTTGCTCTTCATGGTTGCTTACCATGGATAGATACTTAATCATCTTCAATGGATCATAGGATTATCTCCCTCCTAATTCTTGCTTCATGTATGAATGCATACTCTTCTTTTGGTAATATATAATCAGCTCCCTCCATCTAGGAGAGGCCACACTTTTGTCTGCATCCTTATTGCCTTCTGCAAAGTGTCACAAATATTTTTCCAATTTTCTCTTGATTACTGACTTCTTTATGTATTTACTTCTTCTAGGTTTCTTCAAGATTGATTCTGATTTCGGCTTATCTTGTAGCTTATCTTGCAGCTTGTCTTATAGTCATAGTTATATCATTCCTTATCTTGTTGTTCTTCCATAAGTATATTTTATCTTTGAACATATTATCTTCTAAGAAATAGATATGCAAGATATGTATAGAAAACATGGTATGTACAAGAACTATGAAGAGTATTGTTACCTTGTTTTAGAAGAAGAAGTTTGTTTTTTCCTGCTTGGCTTTCTTTGAGGGTTTCCTTTCTTTAGCAATTGATGCTTCGTGTGTTTCCTTCCTTTTCTTTAACTTGGGACAATGATTCTTACAGTGACCATATTTTCGACATTTGAAGCATTGTATTTCTGACATATCTTTCTCTTGATTTGGCTTCTTCCTTGAGCCAAACATCCTTTTGTTCTTGAAATTATTGAATTTTACTGTGAATACTTGATCATCGTATTTATTTTGGGGTTTCTATTTTTCACTAATCCTCGATTATTCTTGTGCACAACAAGTCCAAAGTTATTCAAATGTGGGATACTCCTTCCTTGTGTTCATGCTTGTGGCAAATGCATCCCATGTCTTGAGAAGACCATTGAGTACTATATTTACTAGTTCTTTCTCTGAGATGATTTATTCAATAGCTTGTAGTTGATCTCTTAAATAAGAGATCCTCACAAATTATGATGTTATGTTGTCATCATCATTCATCTTCATGTCACGAAGTTCATTCTTCAGACTCATTACTTGTCCAATGTTTCTGACTGAGAATAGGTTTGTTAGGGCATCGTACATCTTCTTAAATGAGTCAAGATGGGAGATGTAGGGTATCAAGTGGTATTTTATATATTCCATTGTGATACTCATGGCATTGATGTCACTATATTTGAACTTCTCCATAACTGCAACGTTCCGCGGTTCCTTCTCTTTTCCTTCTTCAAACTCTGGTTCCACAATCTTTCCTTTCACAATATCCAACACTTTATTCTTGGCAAGAATGAGGTCAATCCTTGTCTTCCACACTCTGAAGTTAGAAGCCCCATCTAACTTGTCTTCTAACTTCATAGAGTAAGTCATGGATGCTTTGACTTGGTCAACCCTAGATTTGACCAAAAAACTCAAACTTGACATCTTATCTTGCTGAGAGTACTAGGAGATGTGCTAGGCTAGGGAACACTAGTCTATCCAAAAATTAGGTCAATCCCTTCACTTAAGGTGCCTCAATGAGAGGGTTAGGGTTTCTGCAACTGCACCTGCTAGTAACCCTAGTGACAATGCTTTAGTAACTGCTCCTGCCAGAAACACTAGCAAAAGTTCTTCAACGACCTTAGTTTCCTTATGGCTATGCTCCCTTCCAATGGTTAGACTGAATGAAGGAGGTGTGGGCCCATAACCTGTTAGAATATGATGGAAGTGCTCGTTTAACCATAGAAAATATAACTATTGTCACCCAACCATAGGCCAAAGCCACCCTCGAGCACCTTAACCTTGACAGAGAATCATTCCGGAAGAAAACCCTAGGCTAGATAGCCAAACAAAGGGTGGTACACCTTTCTCCAAGGATAGCGCACCAAGCAAGAGTAACAAGAGCTGATCAGAGAGTCCAAACCATAACCAAGAGATAGTCCAAGCCAAAACCAAAATCTACTAGCTGCAGCAGCTGCAACAACATCCCTCCTCAAAACTTGCGCACAACTGACCAACTATAGTGCGCACAAGTGTTGCTTCTACAGTTCTGAGAATGCTTTCCAGAATGAAGACTGGCCTCCTGTATTTATACTAAAACTGACAAACTGCCTGGGCCGACTTCTCATTCTGGGTGCCTATTTACTTAGTATATAATATTTCATTTAGTCGAATTCTTCTATTGAAGGCTAATAACCTAATAAAAATTATCCTCTTGAGCCGAATTGTCTTCTAGGATTATTAGCCAACTAATTAGGGTTTCTTCTTGCTTCCCAGAATATTCTATTCTCATTAGGTTTACACGTGGAGGTAAATACCTCTCACAACTACCATAATATCAACAAAGCTATTGCATGCTAGTTTTCCCTCTTGCACAAGCACAAGCTCATCTCAAACAACATCATCGCACCGTCAGGGAAAGTTAGCACATGCTAGATTTCCCTCTTGCACAAGCGCGAGCTCATCTCGGACATCATCACACCTTGGGGAAAGCTAGTGCATTCTAGCTTTCCCTATTAGACAAGCAGGATCACATCTCGAACAACATCATCCCACAGGTGAGGAAAGCTAGTGCGTGCTAGCTTTCCCTCTTTCACAAGCACGAGCACATCTCAAACAATGTCATCCCACCATGGGGGAAAGCTAGCGAACTCATCTCGGACAACATCATCACACCATGGGGGAAAGCTAGTGTGTGCTAACTTTCCCTCTTGCACAAGCATGATCTCAGCTTGGACAAAATCATCCCACTGTGGGGGAAAGCTAGTGCATGCTATATTTCTCTCTTGCACAAGTGAAAGCTCATCTTGGAAAACATCATCCCACCATTAGGAAAAGCTAGCATGTGCTAGATTTCCCTCTTGAACAAGTGTGATCTTATCTCGGACATCATCCCATTGTCGGGGAAAGTTGGCACGTGCTAGCTTTCCATCTTGCACAAGTGCGAGCTCATCTCAAACAATATCATCCCACTGTCAAGGAAAGCTAGTGCGTGCTAGCTTTCCCTCTTGCACAAGCATGAGATCATCTTAGACAACTTCATCCCACCATCAGGGAAAGCTAGTGCATGCTAGATTTTACTCTTGCACAAGCACGAGCTCATCTCAGACAACATCATTTGACCCAATGGAAAATTTATTGCGTCGCTAGCTTTCTCTCTTGCATAAGCACGAGCGCATCTCGGACAACATCATCCCACCATGGGGGAAAGTTAGAGCATGCTATCTTTCCCTCTTGCACAAGAACGAGCGCATCTTGGACAACATCATTCCACCATGGGGGAAAGCTATCGTGTGTTGGATTTCCCACTTGTACAAGCACAAGCTCATCTCAAACATAATTCCATCATGGGCGTGCTAGCTTTCCCTCTTGCACAAGCACAAATGCATCTTGAACATTATCATCCCATAGTGGGGGGAAGCTAGTACTGCAACACAGGTCAGAATTCAAGTTAGAGTTTAGATTCTTAGAGTCTGACATGTGATTGCACCCCTCAGAGTCACTGTTGCATCAAGGGGGAAGGGTCATAAGAAAAGAAGTGGCTACGTTTACACGCCTGAAGATGTCAGTGTCATAGGATGTCGAGTGAATGTTAAGCCAACACGTCTAACCAATGTCATGTCATGAGTCACCACATATTTGCTGAGGTAGTGTAGTAAAGAGTGTCCACGTTAGGAAGGAGTTGATGAGTGTCGGATGAGACAGCCTGTATCTAAGTGTCCATGTAGGCAGCCGTCACATAAAGTTCATTGGAATATTTGGCCAGAAACAGTAGGAATAGACTAATTAAATAAAGTTGATGTGACAACAGGTTGCTTTCAACAGAGTTATTTAGGAGGGTTAGTGCAATTCCGTGCTAGCTTTCCCTCTTGCACAAGAAAGAATACATCTTGAACAACATCATCTCATCATGGGGGAAAGTTAGAATGTGTTAGCTTTCCCTCTTGCACAAGTAGGAACACATCTCGAAAAACATCATCCCCCCGTGGGGGAAAGCTAGTGCATTCTAGTTTTCTCTCTTGCATAAGTGCATCTCGAACAACATCATTCCTCTATTGGGGAAAGCTAGTGTGTTCTATCTTTCCCTCTTGCACAAGCACAATCACATCTCAAACAACATCATTCCACCATGGGGGAAAGCTAGCATGTTCTAGCTTTCCCTCTTGCACAAGCATGAACACATCTCGAACAAAATCATCCCACTGTGGGGGAAAGCTACCACATTCTAGATTTCCCACTTGTACAAGCAGGAGCACATCTTGAACAACATCATCCCAATGGTGGGGAAATCTAGCACATGCAAGCTTTCCCTCTTTCACAAGAAGGAGTGCATATTGGACAACATCATCCCACTGCGGGGGAAAGCTAGCGAGTGTTAGATTCCCCTCCTGCACAAGCACGAGTGCATCTTAGACAACATCATCCCACCATGGGGGAAAGATTGTGCATCCTAGCTTTCCCTCTTGCACAAGAACGAGCCCATTTCAGACAACATCATTCCACATGGGGGAAAGCGAGAACATGTTAGCTTTCCCTCTTACCCAAGCATGAGCTCATCTCAGACAACATCATCCCACCTTGGGGGAAAGCTATCCCGTGGGGCTAGCTTTCCCTCTTTCACAAGCATGAGCTAATCTCAAACAACATCATCCCACCATGGGGAAAAGCTAGCGCATACTAGATTTTCCACTTGCACAAGCACTAGCTCATCTCGGAATACATCATCCCATCATGGGGGAAAGCTCGTGCATGCTAACTTTCCCTCTTGCACAAGCACGAGCTCATCTCAAACAACATCATCCCACCGTGGGCTCTATCTTTCCTTATTGCACAAGCACAATCTCATCTCAGAAAACAACATCCCACCACGGTGGAAAGATAGCATGTGTTAGCTTTCCCTCTTGCGCAAGCATGAGCTCATCTCAGACAACATCATCCCACCATGGGGGAAAGATAGTGCATGCTAGCTTTCCCTCTTGGACAACATCATTCCACCCTGGAGGAAATCTAGCACATGCTTTCCTTCTTGCGCAAACACGAGCTCATCTCAGGCAACATCATCCCACTGTGGGGGAAAGCTAGTGCGTGCTAGATTTCCCTCTTGCACAAGCCCAAGCTCATCTCAAACAACATCATCCCACCATGGGGAAAAGCTAGTGCATAATAGATTTCCCTCTTGTGCAAGCGCGAGCTCATATCGAACAACATCATCCCACCATGGGGGAAAGCTAGCATGTGCTAAGTTTCCCTCTTGTGCAAGCGTGAGCTCATCTTGAACAACATCATCCCACAGTGGGGGAAATTTAGCATGTGCTATCTTTCTCTCTTGTGCAAGCGCGATCTCATCTCGGACAACATCATCCCACCATGGGGGAAAGCTAGCTCATGTTGCTAGATTTCCCTCTTAAACAAGCCCGAGCTCATCTCGAACAACATCATCCCATCATGGGGGAAGATAGTGTGTGCTAGATTTCCCTCTTGCACAAGCACAGAATCATCTCGGACAACAACATCCCATCATGGGGGAAAGCTAGCATGTGCTAGATTTCCCTCTTGCACAAGCACGAGCTCATCTCGGACAACATCATCCCACCATGGGGGAAAACTAGTGTGTGGTAGCTTTCCCTCTTGCACAAGCCCAAGCTCATCTCGAACAACATCATCCCAACGTCGGGGAAAGCTAGCATATGCTAGCTTTCCCTCTTGCACAAGCTCGAGCTCATCTCGAACAACAACATCTCACCATGGGGGAAAGCTATCACATGTTATCTTTCCCTCTTGCACAAGCATGAGATCATCTTGGAAAAATGGTCTAGCTTTCCCTCTTACACAATCATGAGCTCATCTCAGACAACATCATCCCACAGTGGGGGAAATCTAGTGCGTGCTATCTTTCCCTCTTGCACAAGCTCAAGCTCATCTCGCAATATATCATCCCACCATGGGGGAAATCTGGCGTGCGTGCTAGCTTTCCCTCTTGCATAGGCATGAGCTCATCTCAGACAACATCATCCCATCATGGGGGAAAGCTAACACATGATAGATTTCCCTCTTGCACTAGCGCGAGCTCATCTTGGATAACATCATCCCACCGTGGGGGAAAGCTAGTGTGTGCTAGCTTTCTCTCTTGCATAAGCACGAGCTCATCTCGAACAACATCATCCCACCGTGGGGGAAAGCTAGCATGTGCTAGCTTTCCCTCTTGCATGAGTACATGCTCATCTCGAACAACATCATCCCACTATCAGGGAAACCTAACACATTCTAGATTTCCCTCTTGCATAAGCGTGAGCTCATCTCGAAAAACATCATCCCACTATGGGGGAAAGTTAGTGCATCCCACCATGGGGAAAGCTAGCACATGCTAGATTTCCCTCTTGCACAAGCGCGAGCTCATCTTGTACAACATCATCCCATTATGGGGAAAAGCTAGGGCATGCTAACTTTCCCTCAAGCATGAGCTCATCTTTGACAACAACATCCCATCGTGGGGGAAAGCTAGCATGTGCTTTCCCTCTTGCGCAAGCGCGAGCTCATCTTAGGAAACATCATCCACTATGGGGGAAAGCTAGTGCGTGCTATCTTTCCCTCTTGCACAAGCCCGAGCTCATATCAAACAACATCATCCCACTGTGGGGAAAAGCTAGCGCATGCTAGCTTTCCCTCTTGTGCAAGCGTGATCTCATCTCGAACAACATCATCCCACCGTGGGGGAAAGCTAGCATGTGCTAAGTTTCCCTCTTGAGCAAGCATGATCTCATCTTGGACAACATCATCGCACAGTGGGGGAAAGTTAGTGTGCACTAGCTTTCTCTCTTGCGCAAGCTCGAGCTCATCTCGGACAACATCATCCCACCGTGGGGGAAATCTAGATCGTGTTACTAGCTTTCCCTCTTAAACAAGCCCAAGCTCATCTTGAACAACATCATCCCACCATTGGGGGAAGCTAGTGCGTGCTAGATTTACCTCTTGCACAAGCACGAGATCATCTCGGACAACATCATCCCACCGTGGGGGAAATCTAGCACATGCTATCTTTCCCTCTTGCACAAGCACGAGCTCATCTTGGACAACATCATCCCACCATGGGGGAAAACTAGTGTGTGCTAGATTTCCATGCACAAACCCAAGCTCATCTCGAACAACATCATCCCAATGTGGGGGAAAGTTAGCGCATGCTAGCTTTCCCTCTTGCACAACCCTGAGTTCATCTCGAACAACATCATCCCAATGTGGGGGAAAGATAACACATGCTAGTTTTCCCTCTTGCACAAGCACGAGCTCATCTTGTACAACATCATCCCACCATGGGGGAAAACTAGTGTGTGCTAGCTTTTCCTCTTGCACAAGCTTGAGCTCATCTCGAACAAAAACATCCCACCGTGGGGGAAATCTATCACATGCTATCTTTCCCTCTTGCACAAGCACGAGCTCATCTTGGAAAAATGAACTAGCTTTCCCTCGTATGCAAGCACGAGCTCATCTCGGAAAACACCATCCCACAATGGGGGAAAGATAGTTCATGCTAGCTTTCCCTCTTGCACAAGCCCAAGCTCATATTGCAATATATCATCCCACCATGGGGGAAAGATGGTGCGCGTGCTAGCTTTCCCTCTTGCATAAGCATGAGATCATCTCAGACAACATCATCCCATCGTGGGGGAAAGCTAACGCGTGCTAGCTTTAACTCTTGCACTAGCATGAGATCATCTCAGACAACATCATCCCACCATGGGGGAAAGCTATTGTGTGCTAGATTTCTCTTTTGTAAAATCACGAGCTCATCTCAGACAACATCATCCCACCATGGGGGAAAGCTAGCACGTGCTAGCTTTCCCTCTTGCACGAGTATGTTCTCATCTTGAACATCATCCCACCATCGGGGAAAGCTAGCACATTCTATCTTTCCCTCTTGCATAAGCGTGAGTTCATCTCGATCAACATCATCCCACTATGGGGGAAAGTTAGTGCATCCCACCATGGGGAAAGCTAGCACGTGCTAGTTTTCCCTCTTGCACAAGCATGAGTTCATCTCGTACAACATCATCCCATTATGGGGGAAATTTAGCGCATGCTAGCTTTCCCTCAAGCACGAGCTCATCTTGGACAACATCATCCCACATGGGGGAAAGCTAGTGTGTGCTAGCTTTCCCTCTTGCACAAGCACGAGCTCATCTCGGATTACATCATCTCACGTGGGGGAAAGCTAGCGCCTGTTGGCTTTCCCTCTTTCACAAGCAAGAGCTCATTTGAGACAACATCATCCCACCATGGGGAAAGCTATCACATGCTAGCTTTCCCTCTAGCGCAAGCATGAGCTCATCTCAAACAACATCATCGCACAGTGGGGGAAAGCTAGTGTACTAGCTTTCCCTCTTGCATAAGCACAAGCGCATCTCAGACAACATCATCCCACCATGGGGGAAAGCTAGCACGTGCTAGCTTTCCCTTTTTCACAAGCATGAGCTCATCTTAGACAACATCATCTCACTTTGGGGGAAGCTAGCACATTCTAGCTTTCCCTCTTGCACAAGCACAAGCTCATCTTGGACAACATCATATGATTGTGGGGGAAAGCTAGCACATGATATCTTTCCCTCTTGCACAAGCACGATCTCACCTTGACCATCATCCCAGTGTAGGGGAAATCTAGCGTGTGTTGGATTTCCCTCTTACACAAGTACGAGGTCATCTCAGACAACATCATCCCAGCGTGGGGGAAAGCTAGCACGTGCTAGCTTTCCCTCTTGCACAGGAACGAGCTCATCTCGGACAACATCATCCCAACCTAGGGAAATATGCTAGCTTTCCTTTTTCACAAGAACGAGCTCATCACGGACAACATCATCCCACCCTAGGGGAAAGCTAACACTTTCCCTCTTGCACAAGAATGATCTCATCTTGTACAACATCATCCCACCCTGGCGGAAAGCTAGCACGTGCTAGCTTTCCCTCTTGCACAAGCACAAGTTCATCTCAGACAACATCATCCCACCGTGGGGGAAAGATAGCACATGCTAGCTTTCCCTCTTGCACAAGCACGAGTGCATCTCAGACAACATCATTCCACCGTGGGGGAAAGCTAGCGTGTGCTAGCTTTCCCTCTCGCACAAGCATGATCGCATTTTGAATGACACCATTCCATTGTGGGGGAAACCTAGCACGTGTTAGATTTCCCTCTGCATCAAGTTAGACTATGATTACATTCAACACTTAGTACAGTTGCACAAGTAAACAATACACACATGTACACAACCAATATATTATGTAAAATCAGGAAGCCTCAACATAGCCTAACACCCGAAGTATTGTTACGACATACAATAGTTTACAAGAGTGAGTAGCTGGTACAAGGAACCAAATGGTTCACAAGGACGTGTGTCTCAACATATATATACAATCAACCTATAGTTGGGACTCCTCCCTTCATCACAACTCTAGTCGCATACTTTGCTACACATTCACCTCAAACTCTTGTTCACTACTCATGTTCACCCATATACACTTTGCCCAAGTCACACCTCAATGACTTCATAAAAAGTGTTCATTAAGTCAACATTAAAATATAACACATTTAATGTATTTTTTCTGAGTTAGACTTAGAAAAAAAATATTTAACCCATCAACTTGGCTAGTTTCATTGTCCCCCTCCATTCTAGGATGCCACCACATGGAAGAAAACCTTGTGATTTACTCTTCTCTACGGATTGTACTTTGGAGTCCCATTGACTTACTGTTGTAGTCATTTGTAAGAAGGAGATTAATAAAATCATCTTATTAACCAAATTTTATGAGTTGACTTGCACACACAATGTCATGCAATGCATCTTAGCTAAGTTGCTAACATAAGAATTCCTCATTTGATGGTTATGTGCATTTGTTGTTTGCATGTTCAAATTTTAAGTGCTCACCCCTGAACATTCATATATAATTTCTAGCTGTACTTTTCCAACCCTTCACTAGATTATAAGGAGAACGAGAGGGACCGGTTGCATCATTGCTTGCATTGGCATCACAAGAAGAATTCCAAATTGCCATAAAGACGAGATATCCCTTAACATTAGGAGCTAAAACGGAAATACATTTAGCATTGAAATAGAACTACAATTTCAGGATTGAACTATATGTGATAACCTGTAAGAGAGCAGACTTGTGTATTTCGAAATGGAAACATGTTAGGAAACATTCCTTGCATGGGATATGATATTCCTAGAATCTGACCTATGTATCCTTGAACAATTAAATGACCAATATGACCATATCAGTGCATTAAATTCAAATAGCTCCATCCAAATAACATATATGACAAAGAAAGAATAAGCATCCCAACAATTCCATTGTAATTTCAGACAAGTGCCAGTATACCAACCCAAAATTTTCCATAATCAAGAATAAAATTAATCATTTTGATGGAATCAATTTTTTTCACATAGGCCATCCAGTTCCTAAATCTGAAAGGTTGATAAAAAAATGTATCTAAAATAGAACACACTCAGATAAAGTTATTTGTCAAGATCACACTTAAGTAGGCATGTTTAGGACATAAATGAACATCAAAAACAATTACATGGGTTAAACAAAAAGAATTAAACCCAAATTATGGTTCATGCTAAACAATACTTGGCATCAGCTATTGTCAGAAAATGTTGGCTTCCTGGTAGACATATTACAAGTTCCATCTCAAATCACTAAGGCTGCCTTTTGAGACATTGATATCAAATTTGCTAGCTATGAGCATAGAATCACACCCATTATCTTTGATAGTTCTGAAACTCCACATATTGATCGTTATTTATCAAAAATACTGTAGAAAAGGTAAAATAAATAGTAGTCCCATTAGCAATATCCAATCTGAGATCATTTTAGTGCTTCAGAACTCCAAGAAAAAGTGGGACATCGTATCAACAAATATGGAATCTTTGTCTCCTTTCGTGTGTCATGAATTGCACCTTCTCATAAATAAGGATAGCAACCTTTATTCAAATATTTGAAATATAATTCCTTCTGAATAGTTGAGGCTCACATTTACTCTTGCAAGCATCAAAACTCCCACAAAAGGAGTTGGGCGAGTATATACGAACCCTTAAGACAACTAGTTTTGGATTAGTTCACAACAATATCAAATGACAAAAGCAACAGGATTGGGTCAAACACTCTTGCAGCCCAAAGAGCATCCCCTCTCTCAAAATATTTGTTGAAGAATTTCTCAAATGTTGGGGTCCAAAATTTCAGGGTTTTGAAGATACACATCATGAGCTACTGACATCCCTACGGAAGGAAAGCCTTCTTAGCCTTTTTGAAGGTAATGAAGAAATTGATGATGATGAGGTTTTCCTCAAGGAAGAAAGCTTCCAAGCATTAAGGGAGAGAGTTGAAGAAGAAAATACCCTGGTGTAGCCTTATACCACTACTGAAAAGGCTGACCATAATGGTGGTGGTGTCTTAGAAGACTCTAGGCATTTTCAGGTTGATCTTTCAGGTTGATCCTTCAGACCATGGTGATGAGTTTTCTGCCCATAAGGAAATAAATGAGGATGCTGCAAATTTAAAGATTTGTAACATTGTTCCTGCTATCCCAAAGGATGATGATGTTACATAATTGGAGTTTTGTAAGGAGTGTGAGGAAGATGATAACATACTCGCAGGTGGTTTTAATGGTCTCAAAGCAATGTCAACAGAACAAGTTTCTATTGTTCTTAAAGAGCAATTACATTCTCCATTGGTTGAAGCTGATGAAAGGGGGATTCCGGATCAGATTTACGGTAAAGTGTTTGATGATGGACCAGACCTTATGATAGGGTTACAGTCTGCAGATTTAACTTTATTCGACGATGAAATTATTATTTCCCAAGAATCTCAACAGATCCCGAGCATGGATTGCAGTCCTAAGGTAAAGAAAAGAGGGGATTCTATTGTTGACCTAGGTCAAGAAATATCACATTTCTATCCTTTTACATCTGGGCATGAAAGTGAAACACATGAAGATGACATGGGACATGATCATGAAGTGAAACCTGATTTTGAGCCATCACCATATAATTTCGAAGACTTTGTTCTGTTCAACTCAAGAAGAGGACCCTTCTTCATTTCTTTTGATGAAGACCCTCATTATGATAAGAATAGTAAAAATGAATATGATAGTGCTAATATTATAGATCAAGAAGAAAAATACCCCAACAACCCTAATATACACCCAGATCTAGGCTCATTGTTTGGTAGGCACAGTCACAATTTTGATGCCATAAATATGACAGAACAAATATGACAGAACAAGCCAAGAATTACTGTGTGGGCATGAACCTTTTGTTGATGAAACCCACTGTCTGTCACTGCGACAACAAAAGTATAAAGGTAATTTTGGATATCCTCCAGTAGAGGATGAATATGATGACAATACCAGTAGTGCGTAGGCCTGCAAAACAATAGAGGGGTAAGCCGGTGATGAATCCTGTGTTGCAAACTTTATATAAGGATCAAATGGGGTTGAGACATATGTTAAATGGATATTTCTTGATGAATTACCTCCAGCAAAAAATAATCTAATAGTGTCCCTGGCGTCCTTGAGAGTGAACATAATGGAAATGTCAATAGTTTGGGTTAGCATTTAGAGATGGATACTGACCGAAGTGAGACCTGGCTGGATGGTTTCGATAACCTCTTTGTTGAATATCCCTCCAATAAAAGGGACATGGATGGATTTGAGGAGATAAAAAATGATTTTTTTGGGGGGGTTATTGATAGATGCCTTGAGGGTACCAGCATCCTCAGCTCTGTTGAAGAGGTTGTTCTAATTGCAAATTCTGAACTGTTTTTTGTTGCCAACACTGATGCAGATAAGGAGCTTTTTGATACATGACACAACCATACTAGAAGAGATACCGAATGGGATGCTACTAATAAACAATAAGGACATAACTTGTTTGCTCACAATGTTGGTTGTTCAATTTCAAATACCCAAATTAATGACAGGAATGGAAAGGTTTGGGAATGGTTGGGAAAGAGAGAGGACACTTCATGGTCCAACTATAATGAAAACATCCCCATCCAAAGAGGCATGAAGAACACATATTCCAGTCAACACTAGGATGAATTTGAAATGCCCAGGTTTGTTTTAGACTCAACAGTAATGGGTAAGACAACCTACCAACACTCGAACTTCGATATTTATCTGTTTTCTATGGAAATCAAGCACATAGGTAAGAAATATTGCATTGATGGAGTTTTGAAGGTTTGGTGGTTCTGGGATTCTCGTGCACTCCCATGAGGATCACATGGCCCTAAGTAGGAGCCATATGTTACCACCAATTTTGTATGAGACAAAATGAGCATTATTTGCAAGCAAATCATGAGAGGCACAACCCTGGACTGTTGTTGCAAAGGGAAGTGAGTACTAGAAGAAAGAGTGGGTCCTTTCCACAAGTAGCAATTTGTCAAGACTCAAAGGGTTTGGTGAGTAGTTTTGGAAGGTGCAAGGCTATCCCCGAGAATCAAAATTAAAAAGGCGAAATAGGGTACATTTTGTAGACAACAACTTTGCAACATCCATTAAGATGGCATTGAGGAACTGATCTAAAGGGTTACTTTATCCAAAGAACCTATAGGTTAAATCCAGTCTTCATCATCAAGTAAAATCTCAGAAATGTGGCCTAAAACCTTGCGCCCTTGTCTTGGGCTATTTATGACTAGTAAAATGTCCAAATTTTGAGAACTTAAGATGATAAGGGATTATGTTTTGATGGATTTTCCATGAAAACACACAACAGACCTAAAAACAACTTGTCTAGATTATAAAATGAGCTTGTATGTCAGTTCTGGTAATTCTCTTGACATATCCCCACAAGATGGAGAAGCCATGGAGGGTGATGCAGTTGTTTATAATATGTATGACTGAGATTTTTTCACTATATGTGTCAAGACTATTACAAGTGTTATTGATGAAGATAAACTAACTGTTGAAATTCTTCTTCACGCTAGTGGTTAGAAAATTAAGGAGTCAAATAGCAGCAAAACATGTGGTTTAAAATTGGAGATAACATTAAAATGACTAGTCTTGAAAGTGCAGTCTTAAGATCCCATACGTATCAATATTTTCTCTAGCCAAAGTTTGAAGCTTATCATGGTCATATTTCAACATTAAAGAGGGGGAAGGGGTGACATAAATTTGCCTTGAACACCTTCTAGGACAATGACAAATTCTGGTAAACATCTATTAAATAGTGAATCGCCGCAGAGAAGCACATTAATTATAAGGTCACATCAACAAAGGAAGGAAATATCAACAAGTGATGGTGGTTTGATAGTGTATAATCAATTTCATATTAGAATATTAAAACAACAGCTCAAGACAAGAAGAGCTCACTCAAAGACATCCTTGTTAGAAAGAATAGGTGTGCTCGTTTAACCATAGACAATATAACAATATTGTCAGCCAACCATAGGCCGAAGCCACCCCCGAGCACCTTAACCTTGACAGAGAATAATTCTGGAAGAAAAACCTAGGCCTAATAGATGATCAAGGTAGCACATCAATCTCCATAGTTAGAATACCAAGAAGAAAGTCCAAACCATAACCAATAGAAAGTCTAATCATAAACAAAGAATATAGGTTGCAGTAGCTACAACTGCAACTACTCTCTAGACTTGCGCACTTACTCAGTTTTGCAGTGCGCACTCTTACATTTCTGCAGTTGCAAGCTGTGTGTCAAATGAGATCTGGTGTCCTGTATTTATACTTCTCCTCCTTAGCTGTCTAGGCCAACTTCTCATTATGGAGGCTAAAATCTCAATATTAAATATTTCCTTTAGCTGACGTGTCTTCTAGGGTTATGTCCAATGCTTTAGGGTTTCTTTTGCTTCCCAGAATATTTTATTCTTGTCAGGGTTACACATGGAGGTTAATACCTCATACATCTACTATAATATCAACACTCCCTTCTAATTAGGGAGGTATTGAAGGAAATGGTCTTAAGCACAAACATACCATTCAATTGGTAGCATCATCATAGCCATACAGGTTATCTCATGATTAGATCACGATCACCATCATCACTATCAATATCATATGATAGCATCAACTACATCATCTCTCAAAGCCATACTCCATCTGAGTAATTAGGCATGATGATGAATAAGTCACTCACTCCACAAAGTGATACAAGAACCATTCTTCTAATCCGGACATATGTCCTAGAAGAATAACTATTCCAACAGATGTTGGAAACCATGCCATGGGCTACAAGGACTATTCTTCTAATCCAGAAATACGTCCTAGAAGAATAAATGTCTTGGACCATTTTCCATTGGAAAATGTCTTTCCATCAATACACTGACTATCCATCTGGTTGATAATCATTTTCAACACTACTGATAGTCTACATGGCAATCATAACAATGTCATTCAATAGAACACAACTGTGTCTATCCATAGTAGTACACAACCACACCAAGTATCACATGGATACTTATTTAGTGACACATAGTCACAACCAATGGAACATTTCCACCACAGTAGCATACATCTATTGTCCAGAGACATACAGTCTCCATAGCAATCATATCATCTGATATCAGCCTGCATAGAAACAATATCATGATATAAACTGAGTCATTTGGTCCATTCTTCCACTCAAATGTGTGAGATCTGGAAGACCATTTTCCCTCATAAAGTAAAACATCATCCATGGGTTATCTGAACTATTCTTCTCAAGCACAGAAGAATAATTGTCCCTGATTTATGAGCCTGGACCATTCACCTAACCGGGACATTCCTCTGGCACTAATCATAGTGCAACTTGGAGAGAATGAGTCTGCCCTAGGGAATGTATGTCCCTGATTGATGAACCTAGACCATTAACCTAACTGGGCCATTCCTCCGACACTAAACATAGTGCAACCTGGAGAGAATGATTCTTCCCTAGGGAATGATTGTCCAGACTATTTCCTAAGGAAATGACTGTCCTGCACCATCCTCCAAAACGGACCATTCTTCGAAACTTCTCACAACTGTGAACTTTGAAAGAATGACTGCCCAGCTAAGCAGACCATTCTACTTGACCACTACTGAGAGTGATTGCCAATAATAATGATTGTCCTAGACCATTCCCCCACATTAGCCACTAGGGGAATCATTGTCTATGGTACATCAGCAATCTATCGAACCATTTTTATTACGAAAATCACTGTCCGATCTGGACAATTTTCCGAACTGGAAAATGCTTTCCCGTCAAAAATCTCAAACCACTTTCTGAATTGGAAAGGAACTGCTCATCCTGGACCATTTTTCAAAATGAAAAATGATTGTCCATAAATCAATAACACATTAGTGCTCCCTCCCAACCTGGGAGTAATCTCTTCCTTTTTCCAATAAAGAAGTCATCTCCACAAGCCCCATCTTGTTTCTTAAGTATGCAAACTTTTCATCCTTAAAAAAGGCTTTATTAAAATATATGCTATATGCTCATCGGTGGAGATATACTGAAGAACCACTTCTCACTTCAGGATTTTTATCACGGAGAATATAATGCTTGATCTCAATGTACTTCGGTCTGTCATGGAACACTGGTTTTCTTTGAAGGCTTTCACATAGCTCTGATCATTACAATATATCATGGTTGAAATTAGTGCTTTTGTTTCCTGCTAGCTCATGACATCATGGCAAATCTCAAACTGAAACATATCCACGTAGCACTTCTTCTATCACCATGAGAGTTTCTCATGGATTAGCAACCCATCATCTCGGAATTCTGAGTAATCATTCTGATACATTGTCTCTGTCATAGAAAGTTTCACCACGCTTTTTTTGTGCATGAGAGGCTTTGCACCAAGTTATTTGAATCCATACAAGGTCTTCTTATATCTGCATACATGGGTCTCTTTCTGGTATACCTGAAAACCTTGAGATTGCTTTACATAAGCTTCTTCCTCAAATGATCTATTGGGAGAACATTCTTTTACAACCAACTGATGTAAACTTCAATCCATGGATACTACAAGAGATATAATATCTTAGATAGAGGTGTATCTAGTTTATGGGAAAAATTTGTTATCATAGTCTTCTCCTCCTTCTGGAAGAACCTCTAGTTCTGAATCTCCCAATGCTTCCATTCATAACCCTTTTTCACAATTTCTTACATATACTGTTCTTCATCATAACTTCCATTTCTTCTGCTTGATTTCTTCTAGTGGGTTCAAACCAAGATGGTAGTCTTGTGATTCTCAGTATAATAATTGGTTGTTCTAGATTTTCTTTCTCTCTTGGAATCTTCATGTTCTTCCTCATGTTTCTCTTTAGCTCTTGGGTCCATGGAGTTTTCTATATATTCCATGCCCTAAAGATTCTAACTTATTCCTTTCATCATAGGATCATGGATGTAGATTGACAACCAGGGACACTTTAAGGCTTCTTTTCGAAGAAGACTTCTTCTAAAGTCAAACTGAAAACATGATGTTGCTTTTCATGGTTGCTACTTTCAATGGGAACATGGATAGATACTTCATAATCCTCAATGGATCATATTATTTTGGATTAGCTCCCTCCTAATCCTTGCTTCATGCATGAATGCATGTTCTTCTTTAGGAATTTTGTAATCATCTCCCTCCATCTAAGATAGTCCACGTTTTTGTCTGCATTTTTATTGCCTTTTGCAAGGTGACATAAGTCTTTTTCTAATTTCCTCTGTTTTGAATTCTTCTGGGTCCCTTCAGGTTTGATTCTGATTTTGGATTATCTGGTAGTTGTTACTTATATAATAGCTTCCACATGAATTGTTACCAAAGAGTTGTCAAAGTACTTCATCTTTTCATGTGTATTGTTTTGACTTGTAGCCATCGTGATATTAATCCTTATCTTATTATTCTTCCATAGGTATTGCTTCACTTGAACATCTTATCTTCTGAGAAATAGATATGCAATATATGTACAAAAACTATGTAAACATGGTATGTACAAGAACTATGAAGAATATTGTTACCTTGTTTTAGAAGAAGAAGTTTGTTTTATTCTACTTGGCCTTCTTTGAGGGTTCCCTTTCTTCAACAACTGATGCTTCGTGTGTTTCCTTCCTTTTCTTTAACTCGAGACAATGATTCTTGTAGTGACCATATTTTCAACAGTTGAAGCATTGTATTTTTGACATATCTTTCTCTTGATTTGGTTTCTTCCTCGAGTCAAACTTCTTCTTATTCCTGAATTTCTTGAACTTTGTTGTGTAGGCTTGATCATCATCTTTCCTTTAGAATTTCTCTTTTGTGCTAATCCTTGATTCTTCTTGTGCACAACAAGTCCAAAGTTCTTCAAATGTGGGATACTCCTTCCTTGTGTTCATGCTTGCGAAAAATGAATCCCATGTCTCGGGAAGACCATTGAGTACTATATTTACCAGTTCCTTCTCTGAAATGATTTATTTAACATCTTGTAGTTGATCTCTTAACTGAGAGATTTTCACAAAGTATGATTTTATGTTGTCATCATCATTCCTTTTCATGTCACGGAGATCATTCTTCAGACTCATTACTTGTCCAATATTTCTGACTGAGAAGAGGTTAGTTAGGGAAACCTACATCTTCTTAGATGAGTCAAGATGAGAGATGTTGGTTATCAAGTGGTCTTTTACAGAGTTCACTGTGATACTCATGGCATTGATGTCATTGTCCTTGAACTTCTCCATAATTGCAACATTCTGAGGTTCCTTCTCTTTTCCTTCTTCAAACTGTGGTTCCACGATCTTTCCTTTCATGATATACAACACTTTATTCTTGGCAAGGATGAGGTCAATCCTTGTCTTCCATGCTCTGAAGTTAGAAGCCCCTTCTAACTTGTTTTTTGACTTCATAGAGTAAGTCAAGACTACTTTGACTTGGTCAACCTTTTGACTTTGACCAAAAACTCAAACTTGATGTCTTAGCTTGCTGAGAGTACCAGGAGGTGCACTGGGTTAGGGCGCACTAGGCTATC
Source organism: Picea engelmannii (assembly GCA_009831015.1). Classification (NCBI taxonomy): domain Eukaryota; kingdom Viridiplantae; phylum Streptophyta; class Pinopsida; order Pinales; family Pinaceae; genus Picea; species Picea engelmannii. The sequence goes on along the minus strand of ML777404.1, from coordinate 1,290,492 downwards.
CAGAAATTAGGTCAATCTCTTCACTTAAGGTGCCTCAAAAAGAGGGTTAGGGTTTGGTTGCTGCAACAAAAACATTGGATGCAACTGCAATTGTAACTGAGCAAATCCTCCCAATATATCCTCTAGTGGTTAGACTGTCCGAAGATAGTGTGGGCCCATAACCTGTTAGAAAGAATAGGTGTGCTCGTTTAACCATAGACAATAGAGAAATATTGTCACCCAATTATAGGTCGAAGCCATCCCCGGGCACCTTAACCTTGATAGAGAATAATTTCAGAAGCAAACCCTAGGCCTAATAGCCAATCAAGGTAGCACATCACTCTCTAGAGTTAGCATACCAAGAAGAAAGTCCAAACCATAACCAATAGAAAGTCCAAGCCTAAACCGAGAATACAGGTTGCAGTAGTTGCAGCTACAACTACTCTCCAGACTTGCACACTTACTCAGTTTCTGCAGTGTGCACTCTTACATTTCTGCAGTTGCGAGTTGTGTGTGTCAAATGAGATCCGACGTCTTGTATTTATACTGCTCCTCCTTAGATTTCTAGGCCAACTTCTCATTCTGGAGGCTAAAAAATCAATATTAAATATTTCATTTAACCGACTTGTCTTCAAGGGTTATTTCCTTTAGCTTTAGGGTTTCTTTTGCTTCCCGGAATATTCTATTCTTGTCAGGGTTACACGTGGAGGTTAATACCTCCCAAAGCTACCATAATATCAACAATCCTTGCTGGGTTAGAAAACTAAGGCCCAAACATGCTTGCACCTTAAGGTTTTAACCTTAGACATCTAATTCTTGATCTAAGTTAAGCCTCAAGAAGGGAGACGATATCTAGGGCCCAACATGATTGTACCCTAGATCCCTTTTCCTTAAAGTCTAACCTAAAGGCCCACCTCGAAGTCTTGACTAAGGCACGAACATGCTCGCATCTCAAGGAGTAGACTCTACTTATTTCACTTCATGTAGTTCAACCTCCAAGTGTTTCCTGCTAGACCCCATGTGCCGAATGAAAAGACTCTGACCTTCAAACTTCCAATTACTTCTCTCAAAACACTTTAAAGCTACCCAAACTCATTTTTCCTGGACTTCACTCTCCATTGTAAGTGTCCTTTCCCTAATTCCTAGCAATCTCAATCTAGGGATCCCCCTTGAGCCAAAAGAAAGTTGGCCAAAAGTGAAAGAGGGATTGGTGAGGTGACAATGGCCTTCCCTTTGAGTTATGCAAGATTTCACTTGAGCTCTTGGACTTTATCTCAACAAGTGTGGATCTGTGCAATCATAGGAATTAGACCTATTCTTTCCTGAAAAAGAGAACCCAAGTGGATCCCAAAGAACTCTAGTGCAGAGGAATACACCCATTCTTTGCGTTGGCTTTGGTTGGCTGGGACTCTTAGTTTTATGGTGAGAAAGAGAAATCCAGGGTCAAATGATTGATTGAATGATTGGAGAGAGAACAGATTCAATCAGAACCCAACTGGTGGATCCTTGCCTACACATTGGTTTATGAAGGTTGGTTACTATTACTGTTTCATTGTTTGACAAAATATTATCTTCTTCTTCATGAAGCTTGTTGATGAAGGCAAGGTACATGGAGAGCTTGTTGATGAAGGCGAATTCTTAAAGTTTTGTTTTCCTGAGGCCCATAGGCCCATGAAGGATTTGGGGTTCTTTTAAGAAGTTATTGTAAAAACCCAATGTTTTTCAAGGCATTAAGGTCTCTGCAATGTCCCTTTTTTTGTGCAAACAAGGTCCTAAGGTCTCTATAGGATCCATTTCTTTGATACCCATATGCAAATAGGATTCTCAAGTTTGTTTTGAATTTGTTTTTTGAATGCCCATATGCTCATTTGGCTATAAGGTTATTTAGGGTCAACCTAACATTCAAGCAGTAGAAATATGATGAGGCAAAAGAAAGAGCAACAACAACCATAGATAACATTGCCTCAAACATGACCACATCAACCAAATCAAATCAGTGACCATGAGACCACCCATCCTTTTAGGGGCCAGATGATATGTTTCGTTGCTTTGATGCTATCTGACATATGTATGTTATAATAGTCAAGATTAACATGTTTAATGTTGAACATGATTATTAATATCATTGTAACCACTACATGGCTTACAATGGTTGTTAGTTGTCAATTAGGTTAAGGAAAGAACCTAATATATAAGCAATGGGTAGTTTCATGTCAAGGGGTTAACTTCTTTTATCTTTGTTCTTAAATGGAATACAACTCTTGTTCATTCTTGCTCTGACCTTTCTTGGAGAGAACATGTATCATAGGATTATGCCTTCGGTTTGAGACATATATAATATTTTTTTAGTTTTTTACTTCCATGTTCCTCTTGGTTAATGTTTGTTGTAACTTCTAGTAGTACGATGTTGATGGTTTATGGGCCTAAAAATTATTCATTTTGTGTTTGTTGAATATCATATACATTTCTTTGAGTGTGAAATATATGCCAACAAGTATTCACATTAACTTCCAATGTCCAAAAGTCCAATACAATTAATTTTTAAAATAATAACACAAGCAGCCATGTAAAAATCACCTGGAAGAAGCCCTTTTCGGTTTCTCGTGAAATATTTCCAACAACAACAAGAAAGGCCAATCCATTGCAGAATGTGCCAACATTCTTGAGAACCCTCCCATTTTTATAAGGTGTTGCAAAACATCAACCCTCCACTGTTCATGGATCAAAAGCACCTCCTTAGCTAAATACAAAGACAATAGAGATTCCTTGAAATACTGAAGCTCCTCCTTATTTTTAGAATCCCATTTTTCCCTATGAAGGCATGCCTAGTAGATGGCGCCACTGCTTGGCTACATGAAATCATGCCATGAAGTCAACACATGGAAACTTTTGCAATACTCATCCCAAATGTGAGCAGGTAGAAAGATTCATTTATGTTTGGTATTGATTTTTTCATTGGCCCCAGATAATTACTGCAAGGCCCTCTACCTAATAAGAGAGTTTCATCACAGCTCTTTCCCACCACCACCTTCTTATTGGGAAGGTGTTGTGCATTTTTCTATAAACACTGGAGCAATGCCCCATCTATTCCATGCCAATTTTTCAAAGCGATGTAAACTTGTTCTCCTCCAATGCATCCTAGCTCCACTCCTGTTCTAATCAATGACTCGAGGCTCCCTTCCATCTATGATCTGAGGACTCTCAAACTTACAAGAGATTCAAAAAATGTCTAGAAAAATTCCAAGAGGTTAGGGATCCCGAATGATGAAAGTCTATATTTTCAATTAAATGGGGAACTGTCCTTCCACTCATCCACAAGCCCTTCATAATACACAATACAATAGAAATAAAAACATTGCCCGTTTGAAAATGGATCATTACACATCATGTTTTTTTGCATCTATTTGAAAATGGAACATTTCCTACTATGTTTCTCTACATTTATTGGGAGATAGAATATTTCCCACTCTATTTTCCAAATCTATTTTCGACCTGTTTTTTCAGGCTCTGATAGGATTTATGAGAAGAGACCATTCCCACCATTAGTTCTATCATCTAATTTTCACCCATTAGTATAAAAACATACACATTGCAATAATGGGTGATGAAATACAACGGAAAACAAGAAGAAATAGCTTACTCTGGATTATTGTTCGCTTTCCTACTCCTCTTGGTCCGTATAGTAAAAGTAAAAGAGGTTGAAACACTCTGTGGTGCTGACAATGATTATTGAGCACTACTTCAAGCGAAGGCCACGAAAAAATTCTCCATTACCTCTGCATTGAATCTTCTCACTTCTATCGATCTAGTACCTGTTCCAATTTCTGGGCATTTTCAAATCTTTCATATCTGTTTCGTAGTACTAGATTATTTGGGTTTTTTGGGGGAGGAATATTTGGGTATTTTTTGGGAGGAATAATAAGGTTTTTGGTCGGGTTTATGTTTATGAGAAAATCATTTTACAAATTAAACTCATTGACCATATTTTTTTTAGTCAACATAGTTTTAATGGTTTTCAAGTTTATTTCAAATAAATAAATTAGTGTATTTTAATTAATTTATTTGTTTTTATATATTAAAATAATTTATTATTTCATGGTGATATGTGTTCATGAGATAGATTATGTAAACTTGTGAAGAAATAATAAAATTGAGTTGAATAAAATTGTCATAATGAATTTAAATTGTAAAATATATTTATTTAATAGATATAATTTAAATATAACTCAAATATTTTGGGATTTGAATTATATTGGAGTTTAAACTCTAATACAGTGTAAATTCCAAAAAGTTTACTTTAATTATGACTAACTCTTGTAACCCTATAATTTATAGGATCAACTGGTGACTGAAATATTATCACTTTATTGTTTTGTTTGTCAAATGATTTTCCATTCTGTAAATAATTTGAGAAAAGAAAAGAAAGAAAAAGAAAAAGAAAAAGAAAAGAATAAAAGAGGGCATAAAAGAAATTCAATAGAGCCCCATGCAATAACAATGATTTGGTCCATACAGTTTAAGCATGGCCAAGTCCTTTTAAATCAATGTCGATAGTAGTGAATAAGCTTGGCTAAACTGTTTAATCTTAGCCAAGTGATCTAGGTTAGCTAGTGAATACATTTGACCAAACTGCCTAATCTTGGTCAAATAACCTCAGGATAGAGTAATTTCTTAGTCCAACAGTTTAATCTGGGCTAAATGTCATAGGTAATTAGGTTAGAACATAGGTTAGTTTGCTTTATCTCAATAAAACAAGCATGATGATGGATGTTGAACCATATCTTTGATGTGTAAATGTTTGATGTCTAACCCCCCTTGGTGATAAAAACTGGGAAAGCTTGGGAAAACCCACATAAGGCACTTATCCTAAGTTTTCACAACACATATGACTTTGCACCGACAGATTAAAGACAACACACAAATGAACGACTCAGATGCTGGTGCTCAGATCTACGGTTGACAAGTTTTTTCGGACCCCCCCAACTGTTCTACCTTTAATGGTGGGGGGGGGGTCTAGAATCGGAGATAACAAAGGCACGCATCAGAACGGATGAGGTGCCAGGACTTAGATCCATGACTAAGATTGGATTCCAGAACCCCCCAACCATTCTATGTTTAACGGTGGGGGGGGGTCCAGAATGTTGGTTAAATGTCATGCACAGATCTACAGTCTAGCGACAGGCGCATAGATGGACGACAGTTGGTGTTTT
>ML777404.1:1228396-1260310 GCA_009831015.1 Picea engelmannii | reverse complement strand
GATGGACGAATGTTGGTGTTTTTTGGACCCCCCCGATCAGTCTATTTTTAACGAAGGGGGGGGGGGGTCCGAAATGGATTTTTTTCTAGAGAGCCCCTTTTCTCCATGTGGCAGGAATCTGTTGGTCCAGAATCCCATCACTTACCACTTACCTTTTTCTGACATACCCCATCACCCCATGGCGTCATTTCCCACGTTTTCCCCAAAGGGTCACATCTCATTACTTTGTCGGTCTGTTTCCCCCTGTTCACCTATTACAAGTCCCTTTAACATGGTCAGTTCCCAATCAATTCCCTCCACATCACCCGGTTGTGTTCTTCATTCGTTGTTGCCTTCCATCTTACACTCCAAATGACCCACTGGAAATTTATTACAAGCTAACCTATCCGTTAGCCTGCCGAGTTGTCCCCCATGCCCAATGGGTATTCGTTTTCTCAAAACTACCTCTACCTTTCATTCTCCTATCATTTACCCTGTCACCGCACCAGAGAATATTTTCCCCCATTTTCCTCTCCGTTATAGTTAGTTGTCCAAAGCCACAGTCATCCCCACTAACTTTTTGTTTTACTTGCAGGTATTTTTACAGTGATGACGCCAAAATCAAAGAAAACAGAGGCCAAGGAAAATCCTTTCCTCCCACCTTATGTCGATCTCGACGGGATTCATTTGGCCGATAAAGATCATCTAATCGTAGACACCAGATATGAATTCGACTTTGCAGATTTATAGTCATGGCTAAAGGACATTTTGTTGGACTAGAGTGATGAAATTGGGCTCTGGGAGTCAAAACTTCCCCTGTATCTTCTCCCCCAGGTTCACCATTTCCCCAAATTCATCCTCAAATGCCAGGCCCATTACATCCCCAACCAAAGAGCCATAGTGTCTTCATCAAGAGAAAATATTTTTTTCATCACACCTGAAGCCATTGATCAGATGATGCAAATACCCAGAGTCGAATCCACCTCACCTTTCAATCTCGAAGTCATCATAGAGCTATACCAGAAACTGTCATTCCCCCAAAGAGCTCAGATTTTTGAGCTTTTTCTCCCACAAACCGCTCAGCTCCCCACTACAAATCCCACGTATCCTTCCTCCCTGTTCTCAGTGAACGGAAACAAGGTCATCTCGTCGCTCTGTGCTCTGTTTGGGTATTTTTCGGATCAATGGGTGGATGAACCCATATTGGGTTTTCTGTTCATTTTCTCCACAGGTGAGAGACCCACCACTCAGTTCGACTAAAACACTTTCCTGGCGGACAACATTAATGAGCAATTCTCAAATTTTTCCACAGAAGGCATGTTTCGATATTCCTCAATACTGGTTTACATGTTCATTTTATTTCAAGATGACAAATTTTCCTCTTCGATGCAGAAGATGGACAAGGATGGGAGGCCGTAGGAGGTAAAAACGTGGACTTCATTGCTCAGACAAAACTCTATAGAATTCAATGTCAAATAGTTTATCGAGCAGTTCTACCATCCAGTGGTGAGCATGCTCAGTGGCAGACCTGAGCCGAGAATAAATGAAGAGATTCTGAGGATCTTACACCTCTCAGATCTTGCTAAAACTGGCGATTGGTATCTTTACCAAAAACACACTGAGATCGGAGTTTATGGATGTGAGTTGGCTCCATACAAGTTGCCCAAGTATCTACCCATGAGGATATTTGCCCTGGAGTACATAAGGAAAATGATCAACTTAGATGACATACATTTTGTGTCTCCAAAAAAGAAGCAACAACTTAGAATTAAAGGGTAGATTGGTTCTTTCATCTGCAATAGCCGAGGCGTTGGGGAGGAAGCAGACAAATAGTTGAAAGAAATGAGTTTTCAGGGAAGTTTTATATGGCACTATGACCCATGCGGGATAATTTCTGAGATGAGGATTAAAAATAAGAATATCCCATATGTTCATACACCCAAGCCGGAGATAGATAAGTTCGCCAATCAAATAGAATGGGAGACAAACACTCTAGTTGAGATAGAACAACAAGACCCCTTGGTCATCATCACACAGACCACTACACCACAAGCTCCCAAGGAGAAAATACCAAGGAAAGATGTTTCACCTTCCATCACCGAAGTCTCGGCTAAAGAGTTTCAGTTACACACCAAAAGGCCAAAAACCAATCATGCACCTGACATGAATGGTGAAAAGGAAATCCAATCCATCTCGACCACAATGGATGATTAGTCACTTCTTAGCACAAGCAGCAAGAAAATCATGTCTACAGTTTCATCCAAGAAGCCCATGGATACTCCATCAGTCGACCAGTCGAGCAGAATAGGACCAAAGTTGAGCGTTTTTGAGAAGTATGATATGATCAAAAAGAAAAATCAGACGCTGACCAACAATACTTATGCTCAGTTATGGAAGAAAACATCAACTGCACAACATAGAGTATTGTCTTCATTCGACACTGAGAAGGGTAGAATGCACATGGCATTTCTGCAAGCATAGGTGCCAGACCCGAAAGTAATCACTGATTACAAAAGGGCAACATTTGAGTTTCAGACCAAAGATGTGCATCCTGCGAATCAAATGGATCTACATAGACAAACTGGAGAAATGGTTTTCTCCACATTGGAAAATGCTTCTACTGCTGCCACTAAGCTACAAGTATCCCTGAGCAATGTCCAGACATAGCTAAAATTAGAAAAGATATCATCCTTTGCAAAAGATAACAGAATTAAGACGTTGTAAGAACTGGTCCTCAAGATCGGGTATGACCCTCGAATGTGAAAGCAGTCGAGGAGATGCTTAAAAAGAAAAATGTTGATATATCATCTCCGAGGAAATAGTTGAAACTGCCACCAATAGAAGATGCACAGGAAAAGGATATAGCTAAGACAGAAGGGGAAAAGGATGAGATGTTCAAGCTAATCATGGAGCAGAATGCACAATTGAAGGAGATGGAAGACGAATTGGAAAATCTAGTGAAAGATAAGGAACAATCAAATCCCATGGAAGTCATTCCACTGAGGGTAGTTCCACTCACAAGCGTAAGAATAGTATCTGTGGCAGAAATTCCTTCAACACCTCCACTGTTAGCTCTGGAGCGAATAGTAGAACTGGCGAAATCCATGGAGGAGATGAATTTTCAAGAGATAGAGATCAATAGACTCAGAAAGGAGGTTGAGAACCTTCAGGAACTCAAATATTCCTATCAAACCAGCTACTCCAAGGAGAAACAAATGTCAGGCAAGCTCAAACAGGAATTACAATAGCTTCAAAAGCAAACAGTGGTAGGCAAAACACTTGCTGAGGTCAAGGAAAGTGTCTGGATAGATATCACCAAGTCCATGAATGAAATATGGCCTATGATACAAATCATGTTCGAGCAAAATGAACTGGTGTAGAGAAGTAAGAAGGCTATTGAGAAGATAAGGGGAGAACTGGGAGAGATGCCCACAGAAGCTACTAAGATCATCAAATTCCTGAATTCAAAAACTAGAGAGGAGCTAGAGGAGTTGAAAATTGAAGATAGGGAAGAGACCATCCTCGAGGTCAAGAGGGTCCTGACGAAAAGAGGACTGATTCTACAACTGGAGGAAAAGGTCCAAACTATGGACATAGGAGTGCAAATATTTTTTAGCAATATTGAAGCTTTGCAGAAGAAAGGCCTTCCTGGTTTAAGATTTATAAACGACAAGTTAATGACACTTGCTGATTATAAAAGGAAACTAGCCACTGTGGCTAAAGATAGCTCAAAATTCTCAGGAATCTAAGGCAGTATCATAGGCAAGATGTTTTTAGATGCTTTACAATCATACATGAGCATACAACATGAGATCCAGTACATTTTCATCGTCAAGCCAACTTTTTCCAAGTACACAGAGATGGACGAAGTATACCGAAGACTACTCAAAGTCGTCATTCCTAGTCACCTTCGACGGGGAGAGGTTTGCAATATAATCGAGTAGGCGATAAGGTGTCAAATCCTATTCATCTATCCAATTAGACAAGGTCATGCAAAGGCCTCACCAACGACTTACCCCAGAAATCAACATGAAGTTTCAACACATCATCAAACAATTTCCTAAATTTTTGTATCTTGTTAAGTTAGTTAGCTAAATTTAGATTTTCCACGTCCTGATCTTTAATGACAATATCGTATGTAATTTTGATTATAAATACTTCAAACTTTGAAGTACCGAAGGTTGATCTTTATGCCATGTAAGCCAGAAAGACTGTAATTTTATCCAGAGATCTTCCATTAATACAAAAGGGACGTTTCACATGATTCTCGCATGTTATTCACTGGTGATGTTTTCTTTTTTATGTTAAATGTTTTTCTTGCTCAGTCATCATATTGTTTTCTAGTCTAATCTTTTAAAGTAGTGCATGTTGCAGGATTTATCTTTGTATACCCTGTTTCCGGATTTGAAAGATCTTAATGTTTATCTTTCTGATATTACAGTGAAGAAATTCTTAAATGCTTCTTTGCTTTAATTGATATTCTCGTCTTTTCTGCCATTCATCACTTTACTGCTAAAGAATCCAATGAATGCATTATCTTTCCCCATGAAAAGAATATTTTATTTTATGTTTATATTTATATCTTTATAATACAGACTCCATATCCCAATGGAGGTGTAAAAACCCGTTTAGCCAACCTAACAACAACAACAAACCATTCAATCTTATTTTATTTAACTAGCCTAATATCTAGAAATTAAAACAAATCTAAATCATACAGAGAGATCCCTCTTTGAAGCTGGTAGGGCTAGATTCCAGTTTCGAAGTGGTTGGATAAATTTACCTCTGGTAAATTTCTTCTACCCTGACAGCGTCTAGGAATTTACAGAGCGATAACACTAACTATGGAAATCTTCATACTCAAATAAATTAAGTTGCAAATAAGAGGCAAGGTGTTGTCTAATATTGTAGCAAACTTTCCTCAAGTGCTAGGAATTCCGCAATACAAAAGGTTATATTTCTCATGAATCCAAAACACTTATCAAATTTTTGATGAGCTATGTCAATTTAGAATTGGGAAAAACCCCTAAGGGAATTGTTCAAATTTGCACGGATCTTAAGTCATGATAGAACTCAACATATGCCTAAAATGTTTTCTAGATTCCTATCAAATTTGTGGCTACAATGTGCTACAAGATTAGCTTTCTCCCAAGAGGCAATTTTTAGGGTACAACTTAAAATTGCAACCAAGCAAAGTAGTATTCTCATTTCAAGGATGGAACTAATGCACACTACTTCTAGAAAGCACGTGACTATAAGGTAGATAGCCTCAACAATGACTTATTGAGATACTAGCTTTCTAGACTACAACACATATTTGCTTAGGTCGTGATGGATACACCATAAAAGGATCTCTAAGGCATCGACTACATTGTGGTCCAACAATTAATCAGTGAGAGTTTTCCATCACTAGACCATGTTCAATTCCCAAAGAGATGGTGCCTTGGGACATTGCCTTTGGCATCTAACCTTGGAATCCTTAGAGTGGCATGCCCTAGGGATGCAATTCCATTAACCTCGACCCAATCTCAATAGATACGAATAAATTATGATAGTGGATTGGGGAAAAATAAGTCCTTGACTCCGTCCAAAAAATAAGGGGTGTTACGATGTACAAAAGAGAGAGAGCGAGAGAGAGAGAGAGGCTCTCTAAGGAATTTAGTAGAAGTGAAAGTCTACTCCCTTATTTCTCAGTGGATTATTCTAGAATAATGTGTTTTCAATTTAAAATGAAATGTTTGTGACACTTAGCCAAGGACTTGACAACTCTAGGCCATTTGTACTTGAACTTTATAAACACTTGTTTCCCAACCAAAGAAAAGAAAAAGGAAATTGTCACACATGTTCAAGTGGCATATTGCACTCGATGCGTCTCTCCAGGTGCTAACACCTGTCCTCTGGGAATTGGTGGAGTGATGTCATTCGCATCATCATGATGTCACTTTCCTCCTGGCCTCATCTCGAAGGACTCACCGAGATATACAATCAAGATTACTTTCAGCTGGGTCTGATGGACGATTAGGGTTGCTCCTTGGAGTTTGTCCATCAGAGTCCCTCATCAACCCCATGCTCAAGCATTATGACAGCCTAACCTCCAATCAATGGTGGAGATCTCTCCACATGTAGATCCTAAGTTTGATAGTTAAAGCATCGATCAAAGGTCTACGCTCAATGGGGACCCACTCCCGATTCCTTCGACCAAATACTGGTTTCCACTTATTATCCTTGGGTACGTAAACACTCCCCATCAGTAAGACGTCACCTTCCCTCTTAACCTCACCTCGATGAGACCCTACAAATATCTACAACTGAGAATTGATCTCACCTTTACTCTGATCAATGATCTAGATTGTCCCTCGGACCTCTCTCATCTGAGTGTCTTCACTCTGAATCTCCAGGGTTACTCTGACCATCATCACCTGACCAATGGCCTATATCTTCTAGCCTCTAACCCTCCGACAGATCGTTTTAGGTAGCTAGAGAGGTAGTGGGAGATTCTTGGTCATAGTGACCTATTTTGGGAGATTCTTGGTCATAGTGACCTATTTTGGGACTTCGACAGCCTGTCGAAGGAGGAGCGCAAGACGAAGTAGACATTAAGGGACCTTGGCCCACTTTTGGGTCCTTTTTAGGTTTTTGGGATTATGTAACGGGATTGGGATGTCGGCCTATGGGTTTTCCCATGCTTAGACCTATTTTGTATGTATAAATAGAAGGCTAGGCAATGTAAGAAGTAGTTGAATAGGCATCTATGTGATGTATGCTAAGTGCAAGTAGGGTATTGTAAGTACTTTGTGCATGACTGTGAGAGACTTTCAGAGCTAAGTGCAAGTGGTTGTAACAGAAGGTGGAAGGCTTTGTGTTGTAACGCAAGGAAGAAGGATCTAGTGAGCTGCGCAGATCTTCTATCCTATGCGGAGTAGGGTTTTGATGGCTCTATGCTTGTAACTGATTGAATGAAGATAATAAAGAAGAAGAGTTGGTGGACATAGCCCCAGGGTGGGGGTGAACCACGTAAACACCGTGTTGTCTTTCTTTGTGCTTGTCTGGATGTGTTTATATATTCTTTTGCTAAGTTCTTAGAGATGATTAGATAATATACGCTTATGCTTAGTGTTAATGATGTATAAGAATGTTAGATCTGATCTATATGAATGTGTTGAGTGCTTGATCTACTAGATATGACCTATCTATTGATGCTAAGTGCTTAGATGCCTTATATCAGTGTGACTGTGAAGCCTTGTTTTATCAGCGAAGTGATTATTGATTGTATATTGAGGAATTGATGGTGCTAAGTGCTTTATCAAGTATTATAATCACAGATTTGTGTCCCATATAAGGTTGTAGACACCTGAGTCTTGCAACCACCCCTACCTCTACCTCAGGTGAGACTTCATCTGCTTCGCAGGTGTTGTTGAAAGGGTTGGTAGTTAGGGATTTGTTGGTGCATTTTTGTAGCATTGAATTCCAAGATCGTCCCTCAGTCATGGACCCATAACCTCGTGCAGTCCACACTGCTCAACGACATGAATATTCCTCACTTCGGAAGGCATCAAGAAGTGAATGCATGTGTCAAACTGTTTCTATCCTGTTACCATGGCGGATACATGTGGTTAAACCATCATATCATAGTGGATCTGACATTGATCAATTGGATCACAGGGCTGAGTATGAAAGGCCCTGACCCACAGGATTTCTACCCTGGAAAAACAATGGATCGCGCTCTAGCACAAAGGATCAAGGACACCTATGGAGATGTCGAAAAGGGAATGCGAGGCTACAAGGTAGCCTCTATCCAAAGTGGTGTAGTGCGCCTAGCCTGTCAACTGATCACAAGAAATCTAGTCCGCAAGAACTGACCCACCCAGGTAACTGGTTTTGTAGTCGACCTCACAGGGAAGTGCACAGAGGGCCTACAAATGAATTGGGTGAAGTACCTCGTGAATCAGTTGGAACTCGACTACAAGGAAGCGCAAGATAAAGGATATGAGTTCCACTTCAGCTGGCTTCTATTCCTGATTGCTTTCATCACATGGGAGATGCCGGAAGGTGTGTCTTTCCCAGACATTGAGCCCTTTGAACCTTTGGCCATGAAGTTCAGTACACTGTGGTATTCCAGTGACATGAAAAAGAAATGGCAGTCAAATTTCATCTTCCACACATATTAGAATTAGATGAAGTTAGCTATCCAGTCCAAGCCTCGCATCATGCCAAATACTCTCCATAGGTTTCAGCCTTTAATGAAATTCAGCACGGACCACCATTTCATTTATATTACAGTGCGCGCTGACGAGCATAAGAAACAAATTCAATCTTACTACAAGCTGATAAAGGATGACTTAGAAGAAATCACCAAGGACTGGTTAGCGGACCTCCTCATTCCAGCTAACCCTGCAGAGATGTCCGACATTGATAGTCTGGAAGTAGTGCATGATACACCGAGACCTAGAAATATAAAGAAGACTGAAGAGGTCCATGATTTAGACAATGCATCCATGAAGACCGATTCCATATCAGAAGAGCAAGGAGGAGATGGCAGAGAGATAGATGGAATAGAAGTTTAACAGAAGAAAGGCGAGGTTACACTATCTAGTGATGAGGAGGATCCCTCGAAGAAAAGGAAGGTGTCCCTACCGAAACCTTCCTCCCGGAAGAAAGTGAAAGCAACCATGACCAAAATGCAGACCATCCTCACCTTTGATGACTTAGATTTCATCATAGCATCCATGAATGATGCTTCGTTGGAGATGACAGAGAAGAAAGAAGCTAAGCAAGAGGAGGTGTTCCATCATATTAAGAATGAGCTCCAAGGAGTTCAGCAGGCACTACAATCCAACCGCCCAGTCTCCACTGCGCCTCTGTCAGCAGGAACATCAGAACTGGGAGATGAGCTAGCTCAACTCCACCACATCTCTGATTTAGTTGAAGATTCGTAGCTCAAGGAAGAAAAGAAGCACACAAACACACTATAGGCTCAGCTGAAGGCCTTGTCGGTCGTAGAAAGAATGAAGCGGTCTCAAGAGAAATGCACCACCCAACAACAGATCCATACGATTCAAAGCAGAGTGTTGGAAGTTACTCAACAGCTTCAACCAGTGCAAGATAAGACGTGCCAATTATTCACAGAGGTTGAAAGCCGAGGAGCAGAGCTAGAACAAGTTGTCATCACAACAGAACAACGCCTAGAAGGGCCCGTGAACGATGTAGTGATCCAAGAGTTCACCGAGCAAGAGGCCATCACACAAAATAAGGTCGAAGCAGCTCGATCCAAGCTCGAGGCCTTCGAAGAAGAACTGGTCAGATAAGAGTGACTCAGGACGAGTCACATGTGAGTGTTGGGGGCCTGTTGGCCCTTGACCAAGTTTTGGGAGATTCTTGGTCATAGTGACCTATTTTGGGACTTTGACAGCCTGTCGAAGGAGGAGTGCAAGACGAAGCAGAGATCAAGGGATCTTGGCCCACTTTTGGGTCCTTTTTGGGTTTTTGGGATTATGTAACAGGATAGGGATGTCGGCCCATGGGTTTACCCATGTTTAGGCCTATTTTGTATGTATAAATAGAAGGCTAGGCAATGTAAGAAGTAGTTGAATATGCATCTATGTGATGTATGCTAAGTGAAAGTAGGGTTTTGTAAGTAATTTGTGCATGATTGTGAGAGACTTGCAGAACGAAGTGCAAGTGGTTGTAACAGAAGGTGGAAGGCTTTGTGTTGTAGCACAAGGAAGAAGGATCTAGCGAGATGCGAAGATATTTTGTCCTATGCGGAGTAGGGTTTTGATGGCCCTATCCTTGTAACCGATTGACTGAAGATAATAAAGAAGAATAGTTGGTGGACGTAGCCCCAAGGTGGGGGTGAACCACGTAAACACTGTGTTGTCTTGCTTTGTTCTTGTCTGGATGTGTTTATATATTCTTTTGCTAAGTTATTAGAGATGATTAGATAAGATATTCTTATGCTTAGCGCTAATGATGTATAAGAATGTTAGATCTGATCTATGTGAATGTGATGAGTGCTTGATTTGCTAGATCTGTCCTATCTATTGATGCTAAGTGCTTAGATGCGTTATATCAATGTGAATGTTGTGAAGCCTTGTTTTATCAACGAAGTGATTATTGATTGTATATTGAGGAACTGACAGTGCTAAGTGCTTTATCAAGTATTATAATCACATATATGTGTCCCATCTAAGGTTGCAAATGCCTAAGTCTTGCAACCATCCCTGCCTCTACCTTTGGTGAGACTTCATCTACTTCGTAGGTGTTGTCAAAAGGGTCAGTAGTTAGTGATTTATTGGTGCATTGTTGTAGCGTTGAACCCTGGGTCTGCCCTTGTGCCAACACTTTCCCTCACTGTTAAGAAGTGATAGGGGGTAAAGTCGAGGGAGAGATAGGGTAGCGTGAAGGGAGAGGGAGAGGGTCAACCTCTTTCAAAGGAGGGAACTTTATGGAGAATGGTGCTATTTGACGCATTTTTTTCAACAAATGGGGTACACTTAGGGATAGGAAGTCTTGACAACTGCTCACTAGACTTTTATAAATGCAAGTTTCTAGTTTATTGAGAGTAATGACGTCCATTCAAAATATTGCTTATAATAACTTTATGTACTCTTCTATTCCATGTTGATAATCTTTGATTCCCTTTGCAACAAGGACTTTGCCCAATCAATTACCAAAGACATTTTTTTTATTTGAAATCACTTATTTTCTTATTTGATGTGTAATTGGTTTTTCCTTCAATTGCTTGGATTTAAGACTCTTCATTGTTAATCATCTTAAAACCTTGGGCTCTCTTCTTTTGAATTTGAGATCCCAGTTTGCATTTTTCTCAATCTGTTGCTGATGTTTTTACTTTTTGCATCCTCCTCAACAAGGTTGTTCACTTCAAAATCAAAAGTGGTTAATGCACTCACATTTTCATAAGTTCATTGTTTGGATCAAAATCACCCCCATTCTTAGTTTTGTAAAGCTATAGCTTATGATTGTCAACTTTATATATTTCTGGATTTGATTTGAAACATGGACAGATCCATCAACAACCTCAAGCCCCCAGGCTACTCCATGAATGAAATTTCTCGAATGTTGGTTGATAAGGGATAAACACTATCCATTTTCAAGTGAAAAATGGCAATCATGGCAAGACAATATAATTAATGGAATTATAAATTTCACAACAAAAACATGCACTGACATACTCATTGGAATATCTATCATTTTCCACACCGTATCTATTAGTTCACAATGCAAACATGTCCCGCCATACTCATTGGAATATTTCAAGTTTTCAACCATATAATTGTACTCGTTATCTTTACCTAATTTTCTTTTCATATATTATTTTCAAATCACTAATGATGTTAGTTATCATGGCAAGGAAGGATTTTATGACATTGACAAAGAGACTTACACCCCAAAGTCTGTATTCAAATTAGAAAAAATTGTGACCTTGGACAATGACATATAAATCCCTTTTATTACACAATTATTATAACACATATGATATTATTTTCACACAAACACACATCTAACTAACACACTATCCCTAAATACTCCTTTCTTTTCCACTTAATTGAGATGTTGAGATTTTTTTTTTTTTTGTATGTGAGTGTGAGTTCCTATATTACTGAAACAATTTATGATACAAAAATAAGGGGATCCCTTATCTGCCAAAAAGGAAACCAAATCAGGGATTCCTGAGTTGCGTTGTCTAAGATAGAAGGTGGTAAGGCTGGGCCACCACCTTGGGAAACCGACCCATTCTTCCGAAATCCAATTTGAAAAGCTAATTAACATAAACATAAAATACATAATCATAAAAAAGGGGGTTGCACCTACTCTGAACATGACTTGGCTAGAGACTAAACCGATGCTAGTCCAGGATGATGGGATGGTTTTCGTCTCCATCTATTGAGATGTTGAGATTATATACATGGTAAATGGCTATTATAATTTTAAGTTTCCACTTAATTGAGATGTTGGGATTATATACATGGTAAATGGCTAAAGGTTGTTGTCTTAAAGTAGTTATTATAGTTGATGAACCATCCGATTTAAAAAAAAATCGGGTGCTCGTCTTTTTCCATTTGGGAAATACCCATTTGTTTAAAAAAGACCAAATTGGGCTTGGCCTTTTCCATTTGGGAAATTAAGAAATTTTTCTGCACTTGGAATTAGAATTTGGAATTGGAATGAGAGATCAATACAAGTATTTTCAGTGCTGTAACTATTTCATGTTAGATATCGACGACTAATCTCTCATGCCCTTTTTCTATGTGGGCACATTACTTTCCAGCAACACACACTTTGAATTTTTTTAATGCATTTTTTGAACTGTGATTATACCATGGTGAAATAGATCCGCTATATTCTATGGCTACAAATCCCAACTTCCTTCACAATAGTTTTGACTACTCTTAAGTCTGTGTGTACATGCTCATTCGTGAAGAAATCACAGTCGGATTAGAGGATGGTTTTAATCAAAGTTCGACCCTCTCTTGAGATCATCTCCAACAGTGAGAGCAAATGTATTATCAAATGCAACCTGCAGACTAAACCTCGACAAGTTGGTGTTTATTTCTATCATCAATGCATGTGGTAGACTATAAGATATGCAAGTAGGCAACAAGTTTCATGAACATATCATCACAAGGGATTTGAATCAGATGTTTTATGGGTGCCTCTCTCACATAAATGTATGCTAAGTGCAAAAATTTAGAAAATGCACACCAAATGTTTGACAGAATTCTGAAATGACCAAGTGTTTGACAAAATTCTTAAATGAGCAAGGTAAGAAGATCAATGTGACCATAAAATTCATTCATTATCTTTTCATTTTTATTATCTTCATTGATGGTAAATGTTTCCCTGTTAAATTTTGCATCTGTAGAGAATTTCACTAGGATATCACAAAATCTTTGCTTCAAATAATATATGTAAGAAAATAAAACTTTTAATTTTTTTATGAAAATGTACTCAGTGACGTGATTAATGTTTACTTTGTAGGTTTGAATGTAGGATCAAGGAGAATGTAAAAAATATAAGATATTAATATAAGATAATTTTTATTAGGGCATGTGGTTCTGACGATGTGGTGCAGACCCCCAACCCTCAGGTTAAGGTCCATGCAGGATTGTTATTTTTCTTCCCTTTGAGTCTAACTGACCCTTTGATTCCTTTTAGGGAAATCAAACACACCTACGACGGTGTCATCACAGGTCCTTATGAATTGATCCCGCGTGCGCAAACGCTAAGCACCAATTCAAATTTTCCGATCCACTATGTGATCACGTCCTTCACTATTTCGGAATTTCGGATATCACGACTTCACGAATCCTATTACCGAGTGTCTCGACTCTTCGACTTCCAAAAACTGAATTTTCGATTCGCCGAAATGTAGGACTCATTATCCTCCACACTTATATCGTGTTTCATGATTTCGGGAATCCCAGAACAAATATCCCGACCTCCTATTTCCCAAAATGACAAAATGTCGAATTTCGACATGTTTCCTAGTGCTGGCCCCACAAAAAAACTTTCCACCTTTTCGGGGTTTCGGACTTCACAATTCCGCGAATCCTGATGCTAATCTTTCGGTTCTCTAACCCACGAACTCCCGAAATGGTCAACGAATTTGACTTCGCTTGTTGACAAGTATGCCACCTGTCCACTCTGCTTTCCTCTCTCTTTGGACGTGAATTCTTCTGCTCCCTCAAACCTCCGAACTCCAAAATGAAAGTTCATGAGTAATCCAATGACCCTCATTGGTTTGGATCTATGGCCCTATCTCTCCTCAGCTTATACTTTGTAAAACAATCGCCATAACTCCCCTTACTCCTCTGCAAGATCTAACGACTCTCGAGACTTCGCAACTTTCCCATAGAGAATTTCGACCACCTAATCCTCCTCTTGAGAATTTGTATGAAATGAACAAATGTTCTTTCGCCAGAACTTTACCTCTGTGAAACAAATTCACTCTATCCCCCTTCAAACAGGTTTAATTTCTACCTTCCTTTGAATAGTTCACAAGCACTAACTCTCCTGAGCTTCTTTCACAAATTCGAGTCCTCAAAAAACAAACTCCTGCATGCACTCCTTGCGGAAACCCTTCAAGTACTTCTAAGTATTTAATTTCTTCGACCTTGTGCACTCCTCTTGCGATAGTAGTCCTTCAACTCTTCTCCCCGTTGAAAAATTCTGAAATTTCAGCCAACCTACACACGCCTTGCACGACTTCTGTGCTTGATTTGCACTTCTGCGGAAGATGAGAACAATGATATCCCTCCTGAGCTTTTCAGAGATGAACTCTGAACCCGTTGATGCACTCCTTGCGGACGTTTCACTGCACTCCTTGCAAGAACTCTTGCTCAGATAGAGAAACAATTGAAACTCATTCCCTTACTCTCTCAGACTTCAAATACTTAACATGAAATCATGCATACATAGCATAAAAGCAAATGTACAATAGAAAGAGTAAAAAAACCATGAGCATAACATTCAACATGCATACATAGCATAAAAGCAAATGTACAATAGAAAGAGTAAAAAAACCATGAGCATAACATTCAACATGCATACACAGAAAGTATTAGAACACCATGAGTCTGAATCAAAGCTTCATATATTAATCTCAGAACTTTTGTACATGGGTTCTTCTACACAACTCTCTGCTTCTTCTCCTCTATGCTCTATGCTCAATTGACAATGTTAATGTTACAAATGATGCAAGATGAGGGTGTCTATAGTCGGTTTTCCCTCCTACGCTCTAAACTGTCAAATCTAGAATTTAATTCTACCTACTTACATTAACTGCCTATAAATGCCTTTACACCTTACAGATGAGAGCGGATCGCTCAAGATCTGTTTACAATATGGAAGTATGCACTCTCTTAACTATTACATTAATGTATGTGCATCCAAACTTTCAAGACAATTCAAACATTTTCAACATGTGCCAAAAATGAAATGGCACTTGTCCCATGCTCGCTTACTGCTGGCAATGCTCCTACATCATACTCCCTCGCTTGAAAATTTTCATGAACTCTTGTTCATGATCTCTTGCACTATATATCCATGCTTTTGAATTTATGTTTCATTCTCCCAACTAACATCTTCAACTGGATGTCCTTTCCATTTGACCAAGTATTCAAAATATTCTTTTCTCCTGGTCTTCTTGCTGACTCTCTTGTCAAGTATACTCTCCATCTGTGGATTTTCAGCTACAGGCATTTGTTTAGCCCACTGAACCTCTGTCTGTTCACTGTCTTTCTAAGGGTACAAATCTGAATATCGGTGAAATTCTGATCCCATCAAGTAATTCGATCTCATATGCATTTGCCCCAAATTTCCTTAAGATCCTGCATGGTCCAATTTTATTCATCTTCAATTTGTTATATGTTCCCCTTGGGAAACTTTCCTTCCTCAAGTGTGCAAGAATCAAATCACCAACTTCAAACAAAATTTGTTGCCTGTGTTGATCTTCTCTGTGTTTATATTCTTGGTTCGAGTTGTGTAATCGCTCCTTCACTTGGCTGTGAAGTTCTTTCATTGCCTCTGCAAAATATTCTGCACTAGCACTGCTAGTTTCATTCTGTTCTGAATCTTTCAATTCAGAAACTCCTCTTGGCTACATTCCATAAACAGTTTGGAATGGACTCTTCCCTGTGCTTCTATTGATCGAATCATTGTAAGAAAATTCCGCCTGTGGTAGAATGTGATCGCATTGACTGTGATGTTCAGTCACTAGGCTCCTTAGTAAATCTCCCAAACTTCTGTTTACAACTTCTGTTTGCCCATTCGTCTGAGGATGATAATCTGAGCTAAAAGACAAACTTGTCCCCATCTTCTTCCATAAATTCCTCCAAAAATGTCCCACGAACTTGGTGTCTCGATCTGAAACTATACTCCTTGGTAAGCCGTGAAGTCTAACAACTTCTTTGAAAAACAGGTTCACAATGTGAGTTGCGTCGCTGGTTTTCTGACATGGTATAAAGTGTGCCATTTTCGAAAATCTGTCCACTACCACAAAGATTGAATCAAACCCTCTTTGTGTTCTTGGCAATCCCAACACAAAATCCATGCTTACTGCATCCCATGGCCTCTCTGGTATGGGTAATGATTGATATAACCCTATGTTTTGTTTCCTTCCTTTTTTGTGCTAATAAATTCTACATCTGTCCACAAAACTTTTGACATCTTCTCTCATTCCTGGCCAAAAATACGAGCCATTCAACTTTGAGAATGTTTTATCATGATCGAAATGTCCGGCCAATCCTCCACTGTGTTTCTTCTTCAACAGATTCTCCCTCATGGAGCATTTTGGAATACACAGTTGATTGCCTCTAAATAATAATCCATCCTGGATCATATATTCAGCCCATTGAATTCTATCCCCGAGAACTGGATTCTCAGATGCCTCGTACGCCTCTTTTAAATCTGGATCATCCATGTACATATCCGTGAGGTTATCAAAACCCAAAGTTTTGACTCTGAACTCCTGCACCAGTAAACATTTCCTGCTCAAAGCATCAACAACTTTGTTAACAGTTCCTGAAATATGTTAAATTACAAAAGTAAAATTCTGCATGTATTCAACCCATTTTGCATGCTTCTGGTTCAATTTGTTCTGTTGAGTTACAAATTGTAAGGCATGATTATCACTATACAAAACAAACTCTTTAGGTATCAAATAGTGCCTCCACTTTTTCAGTGCTTGTATGACCGCATAAAACTCTTTGTCATACGTGGAGTACTTAACATTTGCCTCATTCAGTTTCTCACTGAAGTATGCGATTGGCTTGCCATATTGACTCAAAACCACTCTAATTGCAAATCCACTAGCGTCACACCTGACCTGAAATGTCTTACTGAAATCTGGCAACACCAGAATTGGTTGTTGAGTAATCTTCCTCTTTAACAAATTGAAGATTTTCTCTGCTTCTTCTGTCCAGTGAAAATATTTATGTCTTTTCTTCACTATGTCCATCATTGGTGCGCTAATTCCACTGAAATTCCTGATGAATTTTCGATAGAAACTAGCCAATCCATGAAAACTTTGAACTTCAAAGATACTCTTTGGTGATGGCCAATTCTTAATCACCTCCACTTTATCTAGATCCATCTTCAACTTACCTGCAGAAATAACAAAACCCAAATAAATGAGCTCTGTCTTCATGAATGAGGATTTCTTCATATTTATCATCAGCTTCTCTTCCTATAGCCTCTCCATCACTGTAGCCAAATGTTTCAGATGCTCTGTCTTTGTTTTACTGAAAATCAGTAGGTCATCAAGATACACAATGACAAATTTTCCGATGAAATCCTTCAGGACTTCATTCATCAATCTCATGAAGGTACTTGGCGCGTTTGTTAAGACAAACGACATAGCAAGACATTCATACAACCCTTCGTTAGTATTGAAGGTTGTCTTCCATTCATCACCTTCTCTCATACAAATCTAATGATATCCACTCTTCAAATCAATATTCAAAAAAAAAAATTCCCCACTCAAGCAATCAATCAAATCATCCATCCTTGGCAATGGGAATCTATACCTGATGGTAATCTTGTTAATTTCTCTTGAGTCTGTACACATTCTCCAGCCCCCATCTTTCTTTGGGCTGAGCACTGTTGGAACAACACATGGACTCAAGCTTTATCTAACCAATCCCTTGTCCATTAAATACTGGACTTGTCTTTTGACCTCTTCATTCTCCCGTGGCGTCAATCTATACGCTGCTTTGTTTGGTAAACTAGCTCCAGGTATAAGATCAATGTGATGACTTATACTTCGGATCAGTGGCAACGAACGAGGTAGTTCGTCCACTACTATATCAGCAAATTCTTCCAGTAGCTTTTGGATTTCCTCTGGTAGCTCATCCACTCTTGTGCTGGTCAAAAAAATTCTAGGTTTCCTAACCACAATGAATTGTGGATCTTCCTTCTTCTTAACCTCCTTAAGAAGTTCCTTCCCACTCATGAGAAGTACAGTGTTGCTTACTTTAGGTTTCACCTCTTTTTCCTTAATCAGCAACAACATGTGAGTTCTCCCATTCTTCTCTAGGGTGTATGTGTTCTTTCTCCCATCATGAACCACATTCCTGTCATATTTCCACGGTCTACCTAGCAATAGATGACAAACATCCATGGGAATGACATCACACAATATCTTATCGTTATATCCTCCTATTTTAAATTCAACTAAACATTGTTTAGTGACGTTTACCTAATGTCCTTTTTGTAGCCATGAAACTCTGTATGGACTTGGATGTTCAATAGTCTCCAGCTCCATCTTTTCTACCATCTCTGTAGAAATGAGATTGTCTATGCTACCATTGTCCACAATGACCTTGCATACCCTATCTTTGGTTTTGCAAGCAGTCCGAAAAAGATTGTTCCTTTGCACTGGATTCTCCGCCTCCTTTTCTGGCGTTACGAGAACCTTCCTCATCACCAGTGATCTTCCGCCTTCAGCATCCTCTGCGTCAACATTCCTCCTTTGTGCTTTGAAAATGTGAGTCTCACCACCTTCTTTCTTCTTATCTGGACATTCATAATATTTATGCCCATTCTTTCCACACGTGAAGCATTTTACTACTCCACCTCTGCCCCTTCCTCTTCCTCTAGTGCGAGGAAAAGTGTTGTTATCATCATATTGTCCTCTCTGCGAGCTTCCACCTCTCTCAGTTTGAGGTTGAGGTTTCTTCCACTCTTCCTTAGGCTTCTGATCCCTATCTTGGACAACTATTTTTCCTTTGGGCTGACTTCTACCTCGGCCTCTTTGACTTTGTTTTCGGCTCATCTTCTCTTCAGCCTTCAGAGCCATCTGATAAGCATCTTCTACAGTCTGAGTGATCATCATGCTCATCTCATCCTGAATGTCATATCTTAGACCATTCATATACCTGGCAACCTTTTCATCATCACTTTCACGATGACCTGCCCTGATGTTTAGCCTATAGAATTATTCATTGTACTCCTTCACTGACATCAGCTTCTGTCTCAAATTATGCATCCTCTGAAACAGAGTAATTTGGTAATCCTTGGGTATGAATTTCACCTTCATCTTCACGTTCATTCTATCCCAACTCTTGATTTTATGCTTGCCTTTGCAGCATATGTTAGCTTGTAGTTCATCCCACCACATTGCTGCATGTCCTTTAAGTCTTGTCATAGCATGTTTGACCTTCTTGTCTTCCTCGACATCTTCATAGTCAAAATACATGTCCAGAGCTCTAATCCAGTCTAGAAGCTCTTCAACATCCAAGTTTCCCTCATATACTGGAATGTCCATTTTTTCTCTAGCACCCATCCTTGCAACAACCCTGAGTAGGCGTTCATTTGCTGCATCCTCTGTTGCAACTTCTTCTCCTCCATGTCCAGCTTCATCTTCACTTTCAGACTCACTGATATCTCCAGCACCGATTGTGTGCCTCTGTGCTAATTCCATGGCATCCAACCTAGCACGCATTTCACACATCTCTCTTGCCCCTGGTAGCTCAGGTAATTGCCTGCCCCTTCTTCTTGGCATTTATCTTTCCTCTGGTGGATCAGGTGTTTGTCTGTCTCTTCTTCTTGGTGTCATGGCTAAAAATCTTTCTTTTCTCTGCTATAGAAAGCAAAGAAAATTTTCCTATGCTCTGATACCAGAATAGTGCAGGCCCCCAACCCTCGGGTTAAGGTCCACGCATGATCATTCTTTTTTTTCCCTTTGAGTCTAACTGACCCTTTGATTCCTTTTCGGGAAATCAAGCACACCTACGGCGGTGTCACCACAGGTCCTTATGAATTGATCCCACGTGCGCAAATGCTAAGCACCAATTCAAATTTTCTAATCCACTATGTGATCACGTCCTTCACTATTTCAGAACTTTGGATATCACGACTTCGTGACTCCTATTACCGAGTGTCTCGACTCTTCGACTTTAGAAACATGAATTGCCAATTCGCCGAAATGTAGGACTCATTATCCTCCACAGTTATATCACGTTTCG
This sequence comes from Picea engelmannii, assembly GCA_009831015.1. NCBI lineage: Eukaryota > Viridiplantae > Streptophyta > Pinopsida > Pinales > Pinaceae > Picea > Picea engelmannii. Next base: position 1,240,346 of record ML777404.1, on the reverse strand, counting down.
TGATTTCAGGAATCTCGGAACAAATATCCCAACCTCCTATTTCCAGAAATGCCGAAATGCTGAATTTCGACACATTTCCCAGTGTTGGCTCCACAACGAAACTTTCCGCCTTTTCGGGGTTTTGGACTTCGCGATTCCACGAATCCTGATGCTAAGCTTTCAGTTCTCTAACCCACGAACTCCTGAAATGGTCAACAAATTTGACTTCGCTTGTTGACAAGTATGCCACCTGTTCACTCTGCTATCCTCTATCTTTGGACGCGAATTCTTCTACTCCCTAAAACCTCCGAACTCTGAAATGAAAGTTCACGAGTAATCCAATGACCCTCATTAGTTTGGATCTACGGCCCTATATCTCCTAAGCTTATACTTTGGAAAACAATCGCCATAACTCCCCTTACTCCTCTGCAAGATCTAATGGCTCTCGGGAATTCGCAACTTTCTTGCAGAGAATTTCGACCACCTGATCCTCCTCTTGAGAATTTCTACGAAACAAACAAATGTTCTTCCACCAGAAATTGACCTATGTGAAACAAATTCACTTCGTCCCCCTTCAAACAGGTTTAATTTCTACCTTCCTTTGAACATTTCACAAGCACTAACTCTCTTGAGCTTCTTTCACAACTTCGAGTCTTCAAAAAAAAAACTCCTGCACGCACTCCTTGCGGCAACCCTTCAAGTACTTCTAAGTATTTGATTTCTTTGACCCTGTGCACTCCTCTTGTGACAGTAGTCCTTCAACTCTTCTCCCTGTTGAAAAATTTTAAACTTTCAACCAGCCCGTGCACGCCTTGCACGGCTTCTGTGCCTGATTTTCACTTCCATGGAAGATGAGAACAATGGTATCCCTCCTGAGATTTTTAGAGATGAACTTTGAACCCTTCGACGCACTCCTTGCGGATGTTTCACTGCACTCCTTGCAGGAACTCTTTCTCAGATAGAGAAACAATTGAAACTCATTTCCTTACTCTCTCAGACTTCAAATACTTAACATGAAATCATACATACATAGCATAAAAGAAAATGTACAACAGAAAGAGTAAAACAACCATGAGCATAACATTCAACATGCATACACAGAAAGTATTAGAACAACATGAGTCTGAATCAAAGCTTCATATATTAATATCAGAACTTTTGTACATGGGTTCTTCTACACAACTCTCTGCTTCTTCTCCTCTATGCTCTATGCTCAATTGACAATGTTAATGTTACAAATGATACAAGATGAGGGTGTCTATAGTCAGTTTTCCCTCCTATGCTCTAAACTGTCAAATCTAGAATTTAATTCTACCTACTTACATTAACTGCTTATAAATGCCTTTACACCTTATAGATGAGAGCGGATCACTCAAGATCTGTTTACAATATGGAAGTATGCACTCTCATAACTATTACATTAATGTCTGCACATCCAAACTTTCAAGACAATTCAAACATTTTCAACATGTGCCAAAAACGAAATGGCACTTGTCCCACGCTCGCTTGCTGTTGGCGATGCTCCTACATCATGATGCATCTTCTACTTGTATTCTTCTCCTTCAAGCCCCTGGGGTTTCTTGCACCTGCCATCTCTATCACCTCTATAGGGGCTCCTTTGTCTAGTTTGGTTCTTATATTGTAGGTTTGATCAATTCATTCTGGGGCATCTTCATTGGCATAGTTCCATTTATACCTTGGAATTTTCAACACTAAAACCTCAAGGGAGGTTTCATCATAGCTATGTAAAGTTTCTTAACATGTGGTCTATGACTATAATAAGAACGTATCTCTTCTCAACAAATGGCTCCATTCTCCTTTTAATGTTATCTTCTTTCAAACACTCCAGAACATCTTAACAGGTGAAGTCTAGCCTCTAGAAATTTGTTAGCTTGATCTCGAACACTTACTATTCTTCAAGGCCTTGATCTTGATAATTAAACCAGAGGAAAAGACCAATGGGCATAATAGCAGAGCTATGACCAAGAACCAACTTTACATCAAAATAAATCAAAGTATCCTTGACATGGGTACGTAGGGTGTTGGCCTAAAATGTGTGAGGACCTAGATATAACCCACACAATCTATAGTTCTCAATGACATAAGCTGCATTAAAAAAGTTAATTGGACACCATTGGTCACAAGACTAGACAAATTATTTTATGAGAAATCTATAGAAGTCAAGCCCTACATCCCCTCTTCTTCAATATAAGCAAATATACATGCTTATAGTGAAATGATTCCATGAGATGTTCATGTTACCACCAAATCTTGTACTTATCAAGATAAAGTCCTAAATCTCAAGTGTAGATTTGGGGTAACTAATAGGGGGCCACTATCACCTCACCAACCCTCTTTTACACTTCTGGTTTGCTCTCTTTCAGCTCAAGGGGGCTTCCTTAGGGTAGGATTGCTAGGGTTTAGGGCAATGAGTTCCAAGGTGATTTTGAAGAGTAAACCCAACAAAACCATTTAAAGGAGTTTAAAAGGATATAATTTGATGGAAGGGTTGAATACTAGTGCCTTAGCCTACTACTGTTTTTGGGGCATATGGGGTCAAATAAGGACCCAACCTTGAAAGGAAATGGGTGAATCTAGGGTGATATCTAGGGATGTCCACTACTAGCCCTAGAAGATCCTCCTAGTACCCTAAAAAAAACTTCAAGAGTGAATTCAATAGAAGGTACTCCACTAGTAACCTTCCAAAAGCAATGAAAAGAAGGGTTTTCTCAATAAGATCTAAGAGAATGCACCCTCTCCACTAGAAAAGTACATTGTGCATAAATTCATTCACGAACAATTTAACCAAGATAAGAGGAGACCAATTACTCAACTAACCTTTCATCCATCCAAAGCCCTAGGCAATGAATCATCCAAGAAGAAGTAGAAGGAATCCATACATTGTCCTTCTCAAGAGGTCGCTCTACTCAACCATCCATAGCCTTTTAGAAAAGAAGACAAATTTTAAAAACTTCAGAACTTGCTAAGGGATTTATCACCCAATCCAACTATAAGTGAAAATGAGGAAGTGTATCTCTATTTATAGAGATACTAAACTTCCTTTACATTAAAAATATATTATTTCAATTGAAATCCCCTAATCTAGCCTATGGAGGGGCAAAACACCCTCTTCTCTAATTAATTAATCTAAAATACATAAAATATGGGTTGTTCATGCCACATGTACAATGAAATAAACCCCAAAGAAGGGTATCTCTCCAAATGATGGCAAATAGGGAGGCCAAGGTGCAACATCCAGCCTCCAAAGGCCCTTCAAAGGTGAATTATGCCACAAGAAATGCAAGAAAGTGCTCTAACCTATTCTCCAAGTCTTCTTCCAAGTATGGACGTGGGATTCCAAAGTGAATGCTTAGCCTCAATGGTGGGTCTTCTCCACCAATCATGCAAATAACACTCCTAAGTCCTCCTTCAAAGGTGGATGTATGGTTCTTCATCATGCCAAGCATTCTCCCAACATCATTGAATGAACCAATATTAAGGCTTACATGGGTCAGCCTTGGACCTTACATGCATAGGTTGGCCTAGTTACACTTGCATTTTAAGTCATCCCTCCAACATCCATTCAAGAATCAGGCTTCAAGGGGTCGGTTTATCAAGCATCACAATAAACCAAGAATATCGTTGACTATGTATATATAAATAACTCAACTTCAATTTTTGTCCACATTGAATCATTATGGAATTTCCTATTCATATTTTGAATTATCTATATTACTTTATCTTGGTAGCGCTTCACCTTCCACTTCTGCATTGTCTCTGATCTCCAAAAAATCACACTCTTCTCTCGGGGATATAAAACTGCACTAATTGTGTTAGTTTGATCAAAATTGTGTGCTCCTCATTAACTTGTCTCTCTACACTTCCTAACCCAACCCATCTGTGCACTTTTAAAATAGATTTTCTCCACATTTTCTTCATGACTTCCCTTCTTGTTCGAAAGCATAAGAAGTACAAAAAATCTTCATGCGGGTATGGTTTACCAGATTTCTTGATGATCAATAATATAAGATCATTCCTTTGATAACTGTCAGGTATAGTATTAATGACCTCCTTGGAAGAAATAGTTTTTTTTTTAATGTTTGCTCTGTTTCAAGCCATCCTGCATATATTTTTCCAATTGATAAGTTCAAAATATCAAATAGAATCTTACTCTGGTCATCTCGTTCTAGACTATTACTATTTTCAAAATCTTATCAATTTGCTAACACAAATCTTTGTGAAGATGAAATATTCTTAATCTTGGACCCTTTGAGATTGCTTGCAAGTTTAGTATATGCCTCATCTCAGAATGTTTACCTTTCTAAGACTACAGTTCCATAACTTCTATCATCTTCGACCACATCCAAAACTACTATCAGTTTCTGTTGCACAGTGCTCCAGACATCATCCGCATTTCTTTGGATTTCTTCCTTAATAAGCCTTCAAAGTCTTTCTAGGTCATCTTTTATCAAAGCATGCCTGTGGAAGAATACTCCCTTGTGTTTCTTATATCCTTCTTTATAATTTCTAGCTAGAATATCCATAATTAGAGTTTCCAATTATGACATCTTGGCCATGGGTTTCAATGCCAGAACCTATCAACTTTCTGACCCTTCTAGCTATAGTTTACTTCTAGGGCTGATGCTTATCAGGTCCATGAAAAAATGCATTAGCCTCACTATCCAAGAGTCAATAGTGATGAAAGTCACTTATTGTAGAGAATAAATTCACTAGGATAACTTATGCAAACCAAGGGGTAACATTAAACTCCTACTTGTGGACATGTTCTCTTCTTGGGAGAAAATGAGAACCTTAGAATATCGTTATTTCAAAATGTAGTCACCCTTTCCCCTGTGCTTGATCATCATTGAAAACAAAGAAACATAAAAATCCCAGTTTTTGTAAATTGGGATCTATGTCATTACTGTTGATGATTACAGCTTCGTGAGACATCCTCCAGGACACAGACTGAGTGAGTCGACCTGTGAGAGAGCCCATGTGTTGGGTCTTCTCATGAGATGGGTGTGTCGTTCCTCTCTGGACTGAGATGAAATGATGTGTGCCCCTATGTGGGGTGAAGGTGCCCATGTGATGGGTGTGCGTCAGACTTCAGACTGAGTTGTTATGACGTGTAGTCTCCTGTCATGTGGACTCAGTTGAGTCATGCTTGATATGGTACTCCAAATGATTCTCCCATGGACTCGATGAGATAGAGATCTATTGAGTAAGATGTCCCTGTGGTTGAGCATAGGTGGATGTGACCCTAGTGGTTGAGCACTAGTGGATGTGTGAGATCCCTTGCTATATTTTATGAGAGTAAGATTTACCTGTAACCCTAATTGTGATATAAAGGGTACAGGTCGGCTCCACCATATGTGAAAGATAATTAATGGTTATTGTAACAATTAATTATTTTCTAAGTTATTGAGGTCGGCCATGTTGTGCCAATATACACCATTTTTGGTTTGTCCAATCTAGTATAAGTAAAGGTGATTTCCCCATTGAGGAAACACACAAGTCACTTGTCATTTGGAAATTTCAGCAAGTACATTTCTAGGGATGAAGTGTGCACTTCTCTTGGGCACAAGTTTCAAGGTAGTAGAGCACCCTCTTGTGTGCATTAGGGTTTTATGGTTGGAGGATATTCTCTTGAGAATATAACAAAGGATTGTTGGGTTTTTATCCCTTATTGAGAAGGGTTTTCCTAGGATATTTCTTGTGTTCTTGTGCATGGTATTTCTTCTTGTGATCTTGGTTATTGTAGCAATTGTGAATGGTGTAGCTGCATTTGTTTATGGTTCAAGTACATGACTAAAATGAAATAAACCTCATGCCTGAGCCCAACATAGTGAAAATTCAACATGGTATCAGAGCATAGGTCTCGAAGAAGCCATTGCACAAGCTTCTAGCAGTCATCCTCTCTCTTCTGCAAAACCGTACGACCCTCCTAGGGTTTCTAAAAATTCGTATGACCCTCCCCTTTTTGGGTGTTCCAACACTTAATATTGAAACATTGGGGCTAAAAATTGCATAGGGGTGTACAAACTCCCTTATTGCACCTCCAACAACTCTTAGATTGCAATTCTGAGAATTTTGGATTTTTGGCCCTAGGGTTTCATAATTTTCTGCAGAAAATTCAGATTTAGGGTTTTTGCAAGTCATTGAAGGAAATTTTCAACTCACCATTGTTCTTCTAAATATCAAGTCTTATTGCTGGTAGTCATAAGCCCAACAAAACCTAAGTTTTCTATCCTAGCCTAGCCGTTATGGTTTCTAGCCCAATTGGCAAGGGTTTGTGAAGAATTTGAAAATATGATGAACAAAACCTTGGTGGAAGATAGGCTTGATGGATCAAGCAACTTCAGTTCCTGCAAGTCAAGAATTCAGGTCACCCTTGAAGAAGAGGACTTATTGTGGGTGATACAAAAAGGTTTACCAGAGACAACTACCGATGAAGAGAAGGAAGATAGGAAGGAAGATGATGTCAAGGCAAGGAAGATAATCATCTACTTATTAAGAGATCATCTCCTACCCCGTATTGCCAACATGAAGACAACTTATGAAATGTATGAAGCATTGAAGAATATGTTTGAGAGTAACAACACCCTCATAGCTCTTACATTGAAGCGCCAACTTCAAAATATCAAGATGACAAAAGGTGACACTGATGCTATCTTCTTCATGAAGATGTCATAGGTCATAGATCATCTAGGTGCCATTGGAAAAATCATATGAGACATAGAACTTGTTTTGACCACTCTCAATAATCTTCCAAAAAATTGGGAACCATTTCTTCATAGTATCAATGGTAGAGAACAATTACCTACTTTTGATCGTCTATGGACAGATTGTACCCAGGAAGAAAGCACACTTATAGCTAGAGGAGTGGAAGGCTCCCCTCATGATGAAAATCATGCTCTTTCACTTCATACAAAGAAAGGAAGAAGAAATAAAAGAAACTTCAGGCAAACATTCAAAAACGAGAAGACTTCATCTGCTTCAGGTTATAATCAAAGAAAAGACATGTCAAAGATCTAGTTCTTCAGATGTGACAAGTATGGACACATTGCGAGAAATTGTCCTACCAGGAAGAGAGAAAGACAATATGCTTCCACTGCTAACATGGATCTAGATCCACCTGAGAAAGTTGAAGACATGAGAGATGAGGATTACATCCTCTAAAAAAAAATACAATATCGAGCATAACTATAGTCTAGGGTAAGTTTTGTACTACTTTCCTTATTTGATTAACCTGTAGTTGATTTCCTTCTGATAATGAAGGGTATTATCCCTGGTGTGGGAGCCCTCTTGTCTTGGACCATTATTCTTGGTATGAGAGTCCAATTTTTCTTAGTTGGTTATTATCCTAGTACAGGATGCCATTTTGATTGTTATCCCTATGGGAGGTCATATTGGTTATTATCCTAGTACGGGAGGCTAACAAAGTACTGCAGAGTCAGTAAAGTACCTGAGAAGACATGAGATGCCTCTAGGTTAGCAACACATAAAAAGGAAGATGTCTATCCTTGAGACTTCAGAGGGAGTCACTTGACTTAGAGGGAGTCAAACTATTTTAGAAGAAGAAAGAGACAATACCTTCTCCCCTTCAGCAGTTTAGAGGGAGACAACCATTGTTCCAGTTGATCTAGTTGCTCCATTTGATATCCCTAGAGACATTGCAGTAGGCCATAAAAGGCCTACCTAGGATCGACAAACTCTGTAAGAGGAAGAGGGCCATGCATCTCCTCAAGGAACATCCCGAGAGAGAAAGAGACCAAAGAGATTTTTGAACTACTTTTCAGCCATGAGCCACATCATTGATACTGAGCCTTCTTGTCATGGAGAAGAGACAGGTCAACATGTAAGGCAAGATTCCATGGCAGAAGAGTATCAGTCCATCTTGAAAAATGATGTGCGGGATATTGTTCCGAGACCATAAGGGAAGTCTGTAGTAACTTCCAAGTGGATCTATAAGATCAAGCATGCAGCTGATGGAAGTGTCAAGAAATACAAAGTGAGATTTGTAGAAAGAGGATTCTCACAGGTGGAGGAATTGACTATGAGGAGACATTTTATCTAGTAGCCCAATACACTTCCATCCGTACTATCATTTCACTAGCTGCATCCATGGGTTGGAAACTACATCAAATGGATGTAAAGACAACCTTTCTCAATGGTGAGATTGAGGAAGAAGTTTACATCGAACAACCAGAGGAATTCGTGATGCACAACGAGAAAACTCATGTGTGTATATTGAAGAAAGCATTATATGGGTGCTTGGTACAAGAAGATGGATGGATTTTTGATGAGTTTGGGATTTTTCAAGAGTTTTGCTTATCCAAACCTATATTATCATATTGTTGGTGATGAGTGCCTCATCTTTGTCCTGTATGTGGATGACTTATTCCTCACTGGTTCAGAAAGACTTATTGCTATATGCAAACGAGTATTGACTTATGAATTTGAGATGAAGGATCTGGGTATGATGCACTACTTCTTGGGACTATAAGTATGGTAGAGGACTGATGAGATTTTCTTGAGTCAAGGAAAATATACAGTAGAGATATTGAAGAAGATCGGTATGATAGACTGTAAATCCATGCCTGCACCAATCGTGATGGATTTGAAGAATATGAACAATGCTTCTACTGATTCAGGCGAGATTTATCCACATTAATACCGATAGCTGATTGGATCATTGATGTATCTGGTTAACACCAGACCTGACATATTCTATGCAGTGAATGTACTTAGCCATTTCATGAGTTAGCTGAGATAGACTCACTGGATAACAACGAAGCATGTATTGAGATATCTATGAGGCACAGTTGGATATGGATTGAGATATGCCTCCAGTGTAGACATGAGTTTGCAGGGATATGTCGATGTAGATTGGGCAGGGAGCGCAGTGGACCGGAAGAGCACATCCGATTGTTTCTTTACCTTGGGGGCTTCCATGGTTTCCTGGTGCAGCAGGAAACAGAGCTCTGTGGCCTTGAGTACCGTAGAAGTAGAGTATATAACATTAATAGTGGCAGTCCGTGAAGCAATGTGGCTTCGCAAGCTCCTGACAGATTTATTTGATCATAAGTTGGATCCTACCATTATTCATTGTGATAACCAGAGATGTGTGAATTTCTCTGAGAATCATGTGTTTCATAATATATAGAAACACATTGAGATAAAATATCAGTATATCATAGACATGGTGTAGAGGAAAGAAGTACACGTGCAATACCTTCCTACACATGAGAAGATTGCGGATATATTCACCAAAATGCTTGCCAAGACAAAGTTCGAGTACTTCTGTGAGAGACTTGGCCTGGTGGAGAATGCCTCCCTAGATGAGAGGGAGTCTTGATGATTATAGCTTTGTGAGACATCCTCCAGGACACAGACTGAGTGAGTCGACCTGTGAGAGAGCCCATGTGTTGGGTGTGCCCATGAGATGGGTGTGTCGCTCCTCTTTGGACTGAGATGAAACGATGTGTGCCCCTGTGTGGGGTGAAGGTGACCGTGTGATGGGTGTGCATAAGAGTCTGGACTGAGTTGTTATGACGTGTGGTCTTCTGCCTTGTGGACTCAATTGAGTCAGGCTTGATATGGTACTCTATATGATTCTCCTGTGGACTCAATGAGATAGAGATCTGTTGAGTAGGACGTCCCTGTGGCTTAGCGCAAGTGGGAATGCCCCTAGTGGATGTGTGAAATAAACCTGAGCATTTGTTTATGGTTCAAGTACATGACTATAATGAAATAAACCTCATGCTTGAGCCCAACATAGTGAAAATTCAACAATTACTAAGATGAATGTAAACTCAAGCATCTACACATCAATTATATCTTTCAGTATATAGTGATCTGGGCTACTACACCATTTTTCTACCCCATTCTAAACAGGGCTATGATAATGATTATCATGCCATGAAAAATCTTCCACACCCAAATCTTCTTTTTTGTTGTCACATCAGAGCACTGTGTATTGATAAAATCATTTTTGTGGCAGATCTATTCTGGATGGATGAGTATAGTTTGCAGTCCCATCTTTGGCAAGACTATCATGCCACCATTGTTGTTGTTCACATCCTTGCTATTGAAAACATGATTCCAGAACTACACTTCCTGTAGTATTTAAAGCATACTTCAGAAAAATCTTTAAAAAATCAGAAATATAGATTGTACACAAAAGATTAGAAAAATTCTATTTGTGGATCTTTTCAGAGTTGTAGCTTTATTAGCCTTTGCTACACTGACATAACGAAAAGACAGAGGGTGTTTAATCATCTCAAGAATTGAGGGTTGTAGAGATTGAGCCATTCTTGGAATGTTTGATGGGAAGCTTTGTCCCTTTTTCCAGGCTTCTTCCTGGAGTATAAAATTAGATCCCATATACGGTTCAAATAACCATTTTAGATTTTCTTTTATGTCAATGAATGGACCCACAAAATCCAGTATATTGGCTATCAAATTGATCTAGAATTTCATAAATTTATTTATTGAACCCTCATCGGTGTGGCCTAGATCAGAATGAGATACATCGAATCAAAATACCATATTTTTCAGTCTAGTGAGGAATCCTTTCTTTGCTTCGAGGAGGGTGAAATTACTACTTCTCAGAGGATTGACTATTTCTTGATTAAGCCGATCATGAAAAACCAACGCCCTTGATTATGTTTCCTTTGATTCATGGTGTGTAAGCATGGAGCTTTCACTCCAACTACAATCATCGTAGCACACTTCTGCTGTCTCTGGAAAAAGGCCGAATTTCAAATCATCATGACAATCCCACGTTTTATCAAACATCCGATGATCTATATTGTTCCTTGAATTAGTAGTAGGGTCACCATACACTAGTTCCTCATCATAAATTCTCCAACTTACATTTAGGATTGACTGGCTTCATGTGGTACCGAGATTGTTCTTGTCATCCAGTTGGTACTTTAGGGCAGAAATAATATCTTCATCCAATAGAGGGATGAATCCCTCAGTCTTCACAGGAAATTGTCTATATATACTATCTTGAAATGTCTAAACAAGGTCACACTTATGCCTTTTACAGACCAAGGAGGAAACTATAATTGGCGTAAGTGCCCTAGGGTCCATCCAGAAAGTCAACAACAACAATGTTAATTATTTTCTACATCAATCAATAAGAGATAGAGACCAAGGAAAAAGATTTAGGGCATAGAAGGAGGATCCTCTTCCTCCCTATGATATTCTTCCAGAACTAAACCCTGCTGGCCAAAAACAACCTCCTTTGAAAGATCATTAACAACAAAATTGAACTACCTCTTTACATGGGCGAAGGAGATTTCATCAAAGTGTGCATCAATAACCTTCACTTGATCCAACAAAGGCCTCATTGTGATGTTTTGCATCCTGTAAGATCCATTCACCCACTCTATAACAAGTTTAGGGTCACCAAACCCCTGTATCTCATAAATACCTTTGTCTAAAGCTGTAATGTCCCCACTTTGGGACATCATCACAGGGCAGATATTTATGATGACCAGAGTAGCCAGATGGGTGCTAGAGAGAGTACAAGGGTATTTGAGAGGCATTGTGGGGTCCATATTGCATTGATGATCATATTCCATCATTATGAGAATTTCCGCACAAATTGGCTTTGGTTTCGTTGCATTCCGACGATTTCCATGATTTTGACTATTTTGAGCTATAAGTCAATGGAATTCACTGAAGAGGTCATTTTGGGCACATTACTTGGAGGAACCTCTCAGTGTAATAGCTCATTGGAATTGGGAGGAGCAACACTACAGGATGGAATGGCTAGAAGTGACTTTTAGTGGCTAGAGAAGCCACAAGGAGAAATAAGGAGCTTTTCAAAGGTAAAAAGGTTAATTAATTAATTAAAGTGATTTAATTAATTAAAGTGATTTAATTAATTAATTAAATATTAATAAAATGAAAGTCACTTTGGAGGGACAAGGTGAGCCAAAAAGTATAAAGGAAA
>ML777404.1:1209961-1222368 GCA_009831015.1 Picea engelmannii | reverse complement strand
ATTGCATATGGTTGAGGTATGTTCCATGGTTATCTCTTTCTGTTATTTGCTGCATACACACATATAAACACATCTAAAAATTAGATCAACAAAGTGTTTGACGAAATACCACAACCGGAAAAAAGTTTTAAAAAGACACCAAAACAGTGATGATCCTTGCATAATGGCTTGGGATCATTACAAAAGCAAGCTTCAAAAGATTGAGAAGAGCATGAATGTTGGCCCAATTATTGGTTCCCCATTACAAAGCAATTTTGAAGGTATAAAATAAATTATCATAGTTATAAAGCACACCCCCTCCTCCACTAAGCCCTAGATTCCCTTGGCTTGTGCCATTGCTAGGAAATGGATATGGATCTGGATCTAGATTTGCTAGAGTTTTGAAAATCCAGGATCTAGATATGGCGGGGAAATGCCACATACAAAAATATAATAAAAAAAAATAAATTTTAAAAAACATATTCAAAGTTAATAATCAAAACCATTCATGAATCATGACATTAGAACTGAAATCGTTAGATAACTTATAAATCTGAAGACTGAAATCATGATGCATCATGCCTCATACAAAAAGGATAAATGTAAATACAAAATTGAGTGTCTCATCAATGGTCACTCTATTGATAAGATAATGTAGGGTAGGTCTAACTACATATCCTGAAATGGGTCTACATCCTCATCATCTGAATATTTCAACTCTACATTATGATAAACTAGTCATCTTCCTTGAAATTTGCCTTAAAGTCTAAAGATTCTCAGCTAGTATGATGGTAAATGGATGTTGTACATTGTTTGACAACATGTTATAGTCTATGTATCATACAATTCTAAGAGGATCCTTCACCTAGAACTGGATGGGATTGATCTAACTAAATTATTAATGACGCAAGCATCCTGTGTACATAAAGAAAACTGAAAACTATGTATATACTATATACTATTATCTATATAACATCTTATACCTTTCCCAAATATTTCCCATTATCCTCATGACAAACTGGAAATTAAAATTTTAATGTTTTAGATGTTTCCCACTAGCATTATCATATTCTATACAACCATAGATTTCCCGCTAGCATAACCAGAAACTAAAAATTAAAATGTTAATGTCTCAGACCTTTCCTCCTAGCACTATCATATGCTATACAGCCTATAGGCTACAGGTAATTAATAATTTATATACAACTGCTTCTTTCTCAATGCTTGAAAAACCAATTTCAAGTGTTGTAATGCTCCTCTTTTGATTTTGATTAAACTAAAATTTCATCAAGATACACAATCACAAACTCACCAAAGAATGGTTTCAACACTTTTGGCATCAAACTTAGTCTTGAATGTTGTTTTCCAATCGTCTCTATGTTATCCAAATTTGGTGATAACTATTCTTCAAGTGTATCTTGGAAAAATAGTTAAATACAATGAGGTAGAGCATCATGTCATTCATTCAAGGTTATGGAAACTTATACTTGTTGTTATCATGTTGATGGTTTGTGAACACATCCTTAGTGCATCCTAAACCTATCGATTGATGAGCACGAGGAAAGGCTTCTCTCCTATAGCTCATTGACTTATGTATATGTGTTTATCCTAGCATTTGAGGCCGAAGAGAAAAAAATCGTGATGGAATATTGTCCAAAAGAGTTGGTCCAGGGTGTGGTTTGCTATCTCAAGGAAGTAGGATGTTGTTGATGTCTGGAAGAGGAGGGTTACCTACTGGAAGGGGAAGCTTCATCCCTAGATATGAATTTGGAAACTCTCGCAAGGGTCACTTTGGTGGAGGATGGGAAACCCCTCAAGGTATCATGGTTCTAGAACCTCAAGCTAGCTGAGATTGTAGGCCAATTGTTATAGGAGGATACAAGGAGAAGAACTTTTGAAATAAACATTGATTCAGAAGCTCTGGTGACTAGGGGATGCTCTATGGAACGAAATGATGAGAGATATAGTGGGAGGAAATATAAATCTAGAGAAAGATATGCCAGTAAAGGTAGGAAGTGACAAGAGTTGATGTGTTGGAAGAGCCATAAAAGAGGGCACAAAAAGAGCCAATGCAAGCCTAACTCTTTGAAGGAGAAATAAGCAAATAAGGAGGATTTGGTTGTAGGGATTTATAGTTGTGAGGGTAGCATGTATCTCTCTTCTGCATGTTTGCTGACCAATGTCTTTAAGGAGGCATAGTTGATTGATTTGGGATCTTCCTGCTAGATAACTATTCATAGGGAGTGGTTAATCAATTATGAAGAATCACATGGTGGAAAAATCTTTCTTGGAGATAATTTCCTTATGAAAATGTCAAACATGGTAGTGTAAAATTCCATTATATATATGGATCCATGAAACCGATAACCAATGTGTGGCATGTGCTAGGATTGGAATGAAAAATTACTTTCAGTGAGCCAAATGGTTGATGCAGGAGTTGATATATTCTTCTTTATAGGAGCTTGTAGATTGGTCCAAGGGGCTATGGTTTTGGCCAAGGTTGTTCGGCTTGGAGCTTTATACAAGTTGGATGTGACTAATCAAGTCATGGGTAGTGGTAGTGCAACATCAACAAAAGGGACCAAATCAATGAAAAAATTAAATATATCAAGTATGATGTTGTGACATTTCTAGATGGGACATCTTGTTGAAAAGAGCCTACAAGAGGTTGCAAGTGAAGATGATCCATCGATTTCACATCGTAGGGTTTTTGGGTGTGGAGTTTACATGCATGTACATAAGGTGAATAGGATAAAGCTTGATAACAAATCAACCAAGTGCATCTTTATTGGATATTCAGAGGGAGCTAAGGGCTACAAGTTGTGGATTATGTCTAAGCATTGGCATAGACATAGCGGGAATGTGATCTTTAAGGATGAGAAATATTGGGAAGATCAACGTGAAGAATTTGTATTGGTAGAAAAGGTACAACATGTAGTGATTCCAGATTTCTAATCTAGAGCTAGAGATCAAGTCTAAAAATTGTTAGAGGGGTCATATGCAAGAATTCTAAAGAAAGGAGATGAAAATCGGCTTGAAGAAATATGCCATTGTGGTTGAATGAAACTATTCATCTTGAACATGATAAGCTTGATTAGGGGTAGAATTTGAGGAGGAACCTTCATGAGTGAAAAATCCTTGATAATTATGGCTATAAGCTAACTGATTTTATTTATTTTTCTTTATCTTTCATGGGTGATAAGACAAAAAATGTCAAAGAAGCTCTTAATGGCGATGAAGCTCCTCACTGGAAGCAAGCCATGGAGGAAGAAATGAAGGCCTTGGGATATAACTAGAATTGGTCGTTCTGGAGTTGTCTAAAGGAAGGAAGGCGAATAAGTATAATGCAGATGGTACTCTGGAGTAGTATAAGGCTCATCTGGTAGAAAAGTGTTAATCTCAAGTAGATGGTGTTGATTATGAGGAGACCTTCTCTCTAGTGGACAAGGTGGCCTCTATTAGGTTGTTGTCGGTATTATTCATTGCTTATGATTTGGAAGTGGAGAAAATGGACACGAAGACAACATTTCTTCATAATGAAATCAAAGAAAAAATCTTCATGAAGCAACTAGATCAATTTGTGGTAGAAGGGAGATAAGACATGGTGTGCGAGATGCGCTTGTGCTTGTGCAATACAGAAAACTAGAATGCCCTAGCTTTTCCCCACAGTGGAAGGATGTTGTTCGAGATGCACTTGTGCTTGTGCAAGATGGAAAGATAACATGTGCTAGCTTCCCCCCACGATGGAATGATGTTCGAGATGCATTTGTGCTTTTGCAATAGGGAAAGCTATCATGCACCATATTTACCCCACGGTGGAATGATGTTTGAGATGTGTTTGTGCTTGTGCAAAAAGGAAAACTAGCATGTGCTAGCTTTCCTCCATAGTGGAATGATGTTGTTTGAGATGCACTTGTGCTTGTGCATGAGGGAAATCTAACACGTGCTAGCTTTCCCCCAAGGTTGAATGATGTTTGAGATGCGTTTGTACTTGTGCAAGATGGAAAACTAGCACCACAAGAACAAGCTAATCTTGAACAACATCATGCCAATTTGGGGGAAAGCTAGCGCATGCTAGCTTTCCCCCTGTTGGAATGATGTTGTTCGAGATATGCTTGTGCTTGTGCAAGATGGAAAGCTAGCATGCGTTAGCTTTCCCCCATGGTGTAATGATGTTATTCGAGATGAACTTGTGTTTATGCAAGATAGAAAGCTAGCATGCCCTAGATTTCCCCCATGGTGGGATGATGTTCGAGATGCACTTGTGCTTGCGTGAGAGGGAAATTTAGCATGTGCTAGCTTTCTCCCACTGTGGAATGATGTTGTTCAGGTGTTATTGTGCTTGTGCAAGATAGAAAGCTAGCACGCACTAGCTTTCCCCCACAATGGAATGATGTTGTTCGAGATGCGCTTGTGCTTGTGCAAGATGAAAAGCTAGCACACTAGCTTTCCCCCATGGTGGAATGATGTTGTTCGAGATGCATTTGTGCTTGTTTAAAAGGGAGAGCTAGCACGCACTAGCTTCCCCCCACAATGGAATGATGTTCTAGATGCACTTGTGCTTTTGCAAGAGGTAAAGCTAACACTCGCTAGATTTCCTCGACGATGGGATGATGTTGTTTGAGATATGCTTGTGCTTATGCAAGAGGGAAACTAGCTTTCCTCCATAATGGAATGATTTTGTTTGAGATGCTCTTGTGCTTGTGCAAGAGGGAAAGCTAGCATGCATTAGCATTCCCATGGGTGCAATTATATTGTTTGAAATGCACTTGTACTTGTGCAAGAGGGAAAGTTAGCATGCACTAGCTTTCCCCTTCGGTAGAATGATGTTGTTTGAGATGTACTTGTGCTTGTGCAAGACAGAAAAATAGCACAACATGCACTAGCTTTCCCCCACGATGGAATGATGTTCGAGATGCATTTGTGCTTGTGCAAGAGGGAAAGCTAGCACGTTCTAGTTTTCTCCCATGGTGGAATGTTTTTGTTCAAGATATAGTTGTACTTGTGCAAGAGGGAAAGCTAGCACGCACTAGCTTTCCCACACAATGGAATGTTGTTGTTCGAGATGTGCTTGTACTTTTGCAAGAGGGAAAGCTAACAAATTCTATTTTTCCTCCACGGTCGAATAATGTTTGAGATGCACTTGTGCTTGTGCAAGAGGGAAAGCTAGCACGCTGGAATGATGTTGCTCGATATGTGTTTGTGCTTGTGCAAGAGAGAAAGTTAACACATGATATCTTTCCCCCATAGTGGAATTATGTTCGAGATTGATGCAGGCGTGCCCACAAGGCACGTTCGCTCATAGGATCTTTCTGCCTTCCTCGGCCCAAAGAACTGAAAGGTTCTTCTATTTCCCTATCGGGAATTTTTCACCCACAACGACTCTCTCACGGGGTCTCCCTTTCTTCCAAATCAACGCTAGCCTTTTACTCTGTTATTGGGGTTCCTCCTATCGGGATTCCAGCACTTGCGATGTCCAAACAATTTTTTCACCGATCCTCGATCCCCGATACACTCCCCTGCTGCCTTAGACTCCCAGGCTAAGCCTTTAGTCCACATGACTATTTCTCATAAAACTGCAGTCTTATGTCTTTCTGTCGGGGTTTTGGACTTCAAAATCCTGATGCACCCCTAACTTCAATTAGCCCTCCAGGCTAGACTCTTGGTCCACATGATCTCCTCTATATGACCACCGTCATACCTCCCATCAGGGTTTCGGACTTTCCAATGTCCAAATACTTATGTCATAAGGATTCGCAATCCTTCGAACCCCGATTCTTCGCTATGCTGACAGTTGGCCCCTTGAACGACACTTCCCACTTCTCTGATATGCTGACAGCTGGATCCCACAATGGCTCTTCCCCCTTATCGAGATTTCGAGCTTTGTGATTCCAATTTGCATAAACACCTTGTCACCGGGATTCCCGATATCTCGATGACCCAAATGTCGATAGACTACTTCTTGTCGGGACTTTCCCCGATGAATCTATTTTCTGCCACATGTCCCCTCAAGATGGACGGTTCAGATTAACTCTCGAAATTTTGAGACTTGTGATGTCCCAACTTTCACAGCCTCAGGAACTCTGATATCCCGACGTGCCAATATACTAACTCTCTTCGGATTTCTGACACCTGTCTCCTCAAATGGATGGCTCAGATTATGTCAGGGTTTTCACTATGGACTTCCCCGATCTCTTGTCCACGGGAATGCCGATATCTCGACTCTGGATGCCTCGATGTCCGCCACACGTCTCAACTGACGGACGGTCCAGATCTTCCCTCAGACTCCGCCCAAACGCAAAGTCTAGCCACTTCACTTGTATGAACCCCGATGACCAAAATCACGATGTCTTTTCAGGGGTTTTCCTCTACTCATGGGGACTTAAATCCTGTGCAACTCCAGTCGAACTGGATGGTTGACAGATAACTGACCAACGATCCGACGGCTCATGACCCCTCGAGCTTGGACTCCGAACGTGGTTGTAACCTCCTCGCTTCTTTGGCAGATCCAACGACTAGCGGGATTTCACAAATCCTCTCCACAAGATCCCGACCGTCAATTTCCTCCCTTTGGTGATTCCTTGAGAATGACCAAGTATTCCTCCGTGGAACTTGTCCGCCTACGGTGAAACTGTGCAACACCTATTTAAACACTCCACAGCAAAAACTTCCAGTTCTTCTCTTCGATGAGCTTGAAAGCCTTATCCCTCCTCAGTTTCTCACAACTTTCAACCTCAAAGAGGGTCCTTGCATGCAATCCTTGCGGCAATCTTCATATATTTTCAAAATATCTGAGAACTCCTTGACTCTGCGCACACCTGCAACAACAGTCCTTCAAATATTTTCTTAGATTCACAACTGAGACTTCCTCTACCTGCGCACTCCTTGCACGACCTCTATAACCCAATTTAACTTCTGGGTGAATGAGAACAAGAGTTCAACTATCTGAGCCTTCTGTCAACGCACTCCTTGCAGACGACTTCAATTGCACTCCTTGTAGAAATCCTTGCTTAGATAGAGAAACAATTGAAACTCATTTCTTCTACTTCCTTTCAGACTTCAAACACTCAACAAGAAATCATGCATACATAGCATGTAAAGCAAATGCATAACAGGAAGTAAATACTCATGAGCATAACATTCAACATACATACATAGAGAACAAACACAACACCATGAATCTGAATCAACTTCTTCTATTAATCCAAATAATTGTACATGGGTGTTTCTACATAGCTCTCTGCTTCTCTTCTATGCTCCAATGCTTCTAACTATGTTACAATGCATAATGAGGGTGTCTATATCCCGTTTCCCTCTTTCCTTCAAAACTGTCTAATCTAATATTAAATTCTATCTACCTATTTCATCTCAACATAAATGCTTCTATTTACTTCAGACGAGGGCAGGGCGCTCAAGGTCTGATTACATTACACCAAGTGAATCTCTTCTTAAATGAATTCATTTAAGATTGCGCATCAAAATCCAGGAAATTTCAAAATTTGTGATGGCTCTTGTCTAGCTGTCCACTTGCATTCCGCGCTGGTTCGCTTGCTATGAGAGATGCTTCTGCATCATACTCCCTAGCTTGAAAATCTTCATGGGCTCCTGTCCATGAGCTCCTGCATGGTCTGTCCATGCTTCAGAATCTCCGCTTCAGTCTCCCAGCTGGCATCTTTAGCTGGATGGCCCTTCCACTTGATCAAATATTCAAAATATTCTTTCCTTCTGATCTTCTTACCCACTCGTTTATCCAGTATCTGTTCCATCTGCGGCTTCTCTACAACTGGCATCTGCTTCTTCCACTGAACCTATGGTTGTTCATCACTTGTTTTTACTTCCCCATCTTTGTATGGGTACAAATCTGAGACATTGAATATCAGAGAAATTCCGATCCCATCGAGTAATTCAATCTCATAAGCATTTTCTCCCATTTTCTTCAAGACCTTGCATGGTCTGATCTTCTTCATCTTCAATTTATTGTATGTTCCTCTCGGGAACCTTTCTCTTCTCAAATGTGCCAGAACCAAGTCACCAACCTCAAACTGAAGTTGTCTTCGATGCTGATCTGCTCTCCGCTTATACTCCTGACTTGAATTCTGCAGTCGCTCCTTCACCCGACTGTGAAGTTCTTTCATCGCCTCCGTGAATTCTACACTAGCGCTCCTAGTAGCAGTCTGTTCCAAATCTCTCAATTTAGAAACTCCTCTCGGTTGCGTGCCATATACAATCTGGAATGGACTCTGGCCTATGCTCCGATTCACTGAGTCGTTATACGCAAACTCTGCCTACGGCAATATATTGTCCCAACTGTTGTGGTGCTCTGCCACCAGGCTCCTCAGCAAGTCTCCCAGACTTCTGTTCACCACTTCTGTTTGTCCATCCATCTGAGGATGATAAGTTGAACTAAACAACAAGTTAGTCCCTAGATTCTTCCATAATGTCCTCCAAAAGTGCCCTATGAACTTTGTATCTCTGTCCGAAATAATACTCCTTGGTAAGCCATGAAGTCGAACAACTTCTTTGAAAAACAGATTCGCGATGTGCGTCACGTCACTGGTTTTCTGACATGGGATAAAATGTGCCATCTTGGAAAATCTATCCACTACCACAAAGATCTAATCAAATCCTCTTTGCGTTCTTGGCAATCCCAATATGAAATCCATGCTAATTTCATCCCACGGCCTCTCAGGTATGGGCAATGGTTGATAAAAACCCGCATTTTGCTTCCTTCCCTTTGAATGCTGGCAAATTCTACATCTGTCCACAAACCTCTTCACCTCAGCTCACATTCCTGGCCAAAAGTATGACTCACTCAGCTTTGCTAATGTTTTGTCATGACCGAACTATTCGGCCAATCCTCCGCTGTGTTTCTCCTTCAACAGATTCTCCCTCATGGAACAATTTGGAATACACAGTTGATTGCCTTTAAACAACAATCCTTCCTGGATCATGTATTTGGCCCACTGGCTTCTATCTCTGAGAAATGGATTCTCAGTTGCTTCATATGCTTCCTTGAAGTTTGGATCATCTACGTACATATCTCTGAGATCATCAAAGCCCAACGTCTTGACTTTGAACTCCTGCAACAACAAACACTTCCTGCTCAAAGCATCAACAACTTTGTTAGCAGTACCAGAAATATGTTTTATCACAAAAGTGAATTTTTTCATGTATTCAACCCATTTAACATGCCTCTGATTCAATTTTTCCTGTTGAGTCACAAACTGCAATGCATGGTTATCACTATACAAAACAAATTCCTTCAGAATCAAATAGTGTCTCCATTTCTTCAATGCCTGGATGATGGCATAAAATTCCTTGTCATATGTGGAATATTTCACCTTCGCTTCATTCAGCTTCTCGCTGAAATATGCAATTGGTCTATCATCTTGACTTAAGACTGCTCCTACTGCAAACTTGCTTGCATCACATTTCACCTGAAATGTCTTTTGAAAATCCGGCAACACCAGAATTGGTTGTTCCGTAATCTTCCGTTTCAACAAATTGAATCTCTTCTCAGCCTCTTCAGTCCAGTGAAAATATTTATGTCTTTTCTTCACTGTATCCATCATTGCTGCACTAATTCCACTGAAATTCCTAATGAACTTCTGGTAGAAACTAGCCAATCCGTGAAAGCTTCTCACCTCAAATATGTTCCTCGGTGATGGCCAATTCTTAATTACCTCCACCTTATCTGGATCCATCCTCAACTCATTTTCCGAAATAACAAACCCCAAATAAATGAGTTCTGTCTTCATAAATGAGGATTTCTTCATGTTTATCAACAAGTTCTCCTGCTGTAATGTTTTCATCACATAATCCAAGTGCTTCAGATGCTTTGTCTTTGTTTTACTAAAAATCAGTATGTCATCCAGATATACAATCACAAATTTTCTAATGAAATCTTTCAGGACTTCATTCATCAACCTCATAAAGGTACTTGGCGCATTCGTTAATCCAAATGACATAACAAGCCATTCTTACAAACCTTCGTTTGTCTTGAATGTTGTTTTCCATTCATCACCTTCTCTCATGCGAATCCGGTGATATCCACTCTTCAAATCAATCTTTGAAAAGAATTTTGCTCCACTTAAACAGTCCATCAGATCATCCATCCTCGGCAGTGGAAACCTATACCTGATGGTTATCTTGTTAATCGCCCTTGAATCAGTGCACATCCTCCAACCTCTATCTTTCTTCGGACTGAGTACTGTCGGAACAACACATGGACTCAAGATTTCCCTGACCAAACCTTTGTCCAACAAATCCTGGACTTTCCTTTAAACTTCTTCATTCTCCTATGGCATCAATCTGTATGCGGCTTTGTTTGGCAAATTGGCTCCGGGTATGGGATCGATATGATGACTCACACTTCTCATCGGTGGCAATGAACGAGGTAATTCATCCACTACTATATCAACAAACTCTTCCAGTAGTCCCTGAA
This sequence comes from Picea engelmannii, assembly GCA_009831015.1. Lineage (NCBI taxonomy): Eukaryota > Viridiplantae > Streptophyta > Pinopsida > Pinales > Pinaceae > Picea > Picea engelmannii. The sequence goes on along the minus strand of ML777404.1, from coordinate 1,211,945 downwards.
CTTCTTCTGGTAAATCGTCCACTCTTGTGCTAGTCAGAACAATCTTCGGTTTTCTGACCACAAAGAATTACGGTTCCTCCTTCTTCTTAACCTCCGTAAGAAGTTCCTTCCCACTCATGAGAAGTACTGTGTTACTCACTTCTGGCTTCACCTTCTTATCCTTAATTGGATGCAACATATGAGTTCTCCCATTCTTTTCTAGGGTGTATGTGTTCATCCTCCCATCATGAATCACATTCCTATCATATTGCCACGGTATACCCAGCAATAGATGACAAACATCCATAGGAATAACATCACATAAAATCTTATCATTATATCCTCCTATCTTAAATTCAACTAAAAATTGTTTGGTGACATTTACTTGATGTCCTTTTTGTAGCCACAAAACGTTATATGGACTTGGATGATCAATCATCTCCAGCTCCATCTTTTCTACCATCTCGGTTGAAATGAGATTATCAGTGCTACCGCTATCCACAATGACCTTGCACACTCTATCCTTGGTCTTGCAAGTAGTCCTAAAAAGACTATTTCTTTGGGCTGAGCTTTCCATTTCTTTCTCTGGTGTCAAAAGGAATTTTTGCATCACCAACGATCTTCTTCCTTCAACGTATTCTGCCTCAACATCTCGCCTCTGTACCTCGGCGATGTGAGTCTCTCCAACCTCTTTCTTTTTATCAGGACACTCATAAGACTTGTTCCCATTCTTTCCACATGTGAAGCATGTGATTACTCCACCTCTTCCTCTTCCTCTACCTCTGGTACGAGGAAACCTATTATTATCATCATACCCTCCTCTCTGCTCAGTATGTTGTTCTCTTTGCTCTGCGTATTGCCTTCACTGCGAACTTCCACCCCTCTCTGTCCGAGTCTGTGGTTTCTTCCAGTCGTCCCTAGGCTTCTGGGTTCTTTCCTGGGAAACTGATTTGCCTCTGAGATGACTTCTACCTCTGCCTCTCTGACTTTGATTTCGGCTCAGCTTCTCTTCCACTTTCAAATCCATTTGATAAGCATCCTCCACCATTTGGATGGTTACCATACTCATTTCATCCTAAATCTCATATCTCAGGCCATTCATATACCTGGCCACTTTTTCGTCATTGCTTTCGCGATGACCTTCCCTGATATTCAACCTGTAAAACTCTTCAGTATATTCCTTTACTGTCATCAACTTCTGTCTCAATTTATGCATCCTCCTGAACAGATAAATTTGATAGTCCCTGGGAATAAATTTTTCCTTCATCTTTGCAATCATCCTGTCCTAGCTCTTAATTTTCTGTTTGCCTTGGCAACACCTGTCAGCTTGTAGTTCATCCCACCACAAGGCTGCATGTCCTTTTAATCTCGTGATGGCATGCCTGACTTTCTTGTCCTCTTCGATATCTTCATAGTCAAAATAGGTGTCTAGAGCTCTAATCCAATCTAGAATCTCTTCTACATCTAGATTTACCTCATAAACTGGAATGTCCATTTTACCTTTGCACCCATTCTTGCAACAGCTTTAAGTAAGCGTTCATTTGCTGCATCTTCTGCTGGGATTTATTCTTCTCCATGTCCAACATCATCTTCATTTTTGGACTCACCGATATCTCCTACATCAACTCTGCACCTTTCTCTTATCTCCATGTCCACAACTCTAGCGCGTAAGTTATGCAGAACTCTTTCTACTTTTGGATTCTGCATCTCTCTACCCCTTCCTCTAGGCGTTTCCCTTTCCTCCTCTGGATCGGGTGATTGTCTATCTCTTATCCTCGGCGGCATGGTGAATTCTCCTTCCCTTCTCTGCTATAGAAAGCAAAGACTCCTTCTTGTGCTCTGATACCACTTGACAGAGGCGCGCCCACTGTTAGGACCACATATTGTACCCTTTTTGCCCATACTTTTTGCTATTATTTTACCCTTCATCACCTACATTTTGACTTATACTATCATTTCATCTAATCATTCCAAGGTATACAACGTCCTTTCTCATTACTTTATG
>ML777404.1:1137130-1188245 GCA_009831015.1 Picea engelmannii | reverse complement strand
AAAAACTTTCTCTCATCTCTTGAATATCAACAAATTGTTTGTGTTCAATTTAACTAGAATTCTAGATCTATCGGGGTTTCTGCAGGAATTCTACATGGTATCAGAGCTAGATTGAATCTAGTGGATTGTACATGGTTTTATTTGTAGGTATAGATCATCAGAAGGTGCAGAAAGAAGAAATAGATCATCTCTCTCAGCCTATAAAATGCATTCTAAATCCTTTCAATTACTTCGAATGGAAGACAGAGATCTCTTTGTTCTCCGAAGCAAAGGGATTTACCGGGTAACAATGAGAACGGAGAAAGAACCGACTGCTGCAGCGGAGAAGATCAAGTATTTCAATAAATTAGATGAAGCAATTGGGCTGATATTCCTATCAATTTCCAAAGATCTCCTCTTTCATGTCAGTGGAGACACTACTCCCGATGTGGTCTGGACCACATTGGAAGGACTATTCGGCAAGCAAGATGCAATGAGAGTGCAATAACTGGAGAATGAACTCATATCCCTAAGTCCAATTCATTTCAGAAACCTGCAAGAATTCTTCACCAAGTTCAAATCCTTCCTTGTTGAACTTAATGCATGTGGAGTCACGAAATAGGAAGAACAACTTATCCTTTCAATTCTCTCAAAATTAGGCCCTGAATATTCCGTATTTGTGTCGTCTTTTCAAGCATCTAAATTGACTCAGGAAAAATGGAAAATGCCTCCATTGAATGATTTCCTTGCAGAATTGACTCAAGAGAAAGCTAAGTTAGTCCAAATGGGTGCCATAAAGCATTCCAAGAACCAAGCACATGCAGCTACTGATGCTCCAAAGAGCAGTGGAAAAGACAAGAAAAAAGGAACAGGTAAATTTCTTGAATCGAAGAAGGAGAGATTCGCACAATCTTCAGAGAACTCTTCTGAGACTAAGGGTAAGAAGAAGAAGAAGGAAAGAACACTCTGTAGCTACTGTTCCAAAGGTTTTCATCCCGAAGAAAATTGCACGAGGAAGACTATCGATGAGATGGATAAGAAATTGCAGCAACACAATCTTACGGTGCCCAAAAATGAAAAGAAGAAAGATGATAACAAAACGGGAGGGAGAGCATGAGATGCTCATGATTTAATGGCTGTCACATCCACTCCATCATCTTGGATCCTTGATTCAGGTGCATCGAACCATATGGCTGCATCAAAAGATGAATTTTCCTCCATCGAAGAAAGCACCAGATTCCCAATTTACTTGGGAGATGCCACACCCACAAAGGTGTGTGGAAAAGGAATTGTTGATCTTGAAGGGGGATGCTTCACAAATGTGCTTCATTTTCCCGACATTTCCATAGGCTCACAGCTTGCACATGGAATTGCAGATCACGGTTCTCGTTTGTATTTCTTCTCCCACTTTGTTCCTAAATCTATTAGCACTGTATTTCTTTCACAATCTAATGATATCAACAGGTTATGGCATAAAATATTTGGCGATCTAAACTATAAGTACTTTCATCAACTCAGCAAGGAAAACATGGTAGAAGGATTGCCAGCTATTAAATTCACAAGCGGTGTATGTCAAGGATGCATTCTTGGCAAGCATCTAGAGAAAAAGTTTGACAAAGGGAAGGCACAGAGAGATTCTTCACCTCTTGGGCTGATTCACAGTGACATTACGAGCCCATTACTGCAACCTTCAATTAGTAAGGCTCAATATGTACTCACCTTCATAGATGATTTCTCTCGCTTTACTTGGGTATTTGTTTTTAAATTAAAATCAGAAGTATTTGAATGCCTTATAGAATTTAAAGCACTTGTTGAGAATGAGTCTGGGTGTAAGATTAAGATACTCCATACTGATAATGGGGGGGATTATGTCAACAAATATGTGCAACAACTTTGTATTGATGCAGGTATACAACTACAACACACAGTGCCATATACACCACAACAGAACGGTGTTGCGGAGAGGAAAAACTAGTCCTTAAAAGAGATGGCAAATTGTATGCTATAGTAGAAATCATTAGCTCCCAAGATATGGGCTGAAGCTATTAATTTTTAAGCATACATTCAGAACCCAGTTCCTCACAAATCACTCAAAGGCACCACTCCTTTTGAATGTTGGACTGGTAAGAAACCCAAAGTGTCGCACTTTTGTATTTTTGGTTCACGAGCATGGGCTCACATTCTGACAGATAAGAGGAAGGATTTGGAGCCTCAAAGTGTTGAATGCATATTTGTTGGATATCTTGAAGATTTCAAAGGATATATATTGCTGGACTCTCACACTGAAAAGTTCATTCTAGCTCGAAGTGTGAAATTTGAAGAAGAATCACTGCATGATTTTTCAGAAGACTTTGCCGAGGAACCGCTTGTTGTCACTGATGAGGAGGAGTCAGAAACTTTTTCGAGTACTTCAGAACAGCCATTAGAGAAGACTTTCAAGTTTGATATAGAGTATTAGGAGAAGGTCATGGCTTCTCCAACTCAGTTTCCAACTTGGGAAGAGAAAACCCTACAAGATGCAGGTGAACTAGTCGGTGATCCTGCGGATACAAGAAGGACTAGATCACAGTTTTTTGGGGCTCCTCAAGCCCTGGCTACCACAGAACCTTTGCTCCCCATACATTGCTATATGTCACTTGGTTCAGATCCAAATTCACACTCTGAGGCTGCTGGAAACCCACTTTGGGAGGTTGCCATGGATGAAGAGTACTCTGCTCTTATGGACAACAACACATGGGACTTGGTTCCACTTCCGAAAGGAAGAGAGATTGTTTGATGCCGATGGATATATCAAACAATTATTGTTGTAGATGGTGAGATAAAAAAGTACAATGCTTGACTTGTCGCAAAAGGATACTCACAGGTACATGGCATAGACTACACAGAGACATTTGCACCTGTTGCAAAAATGGACTCCATTCGACTAGTTTTGGTCATTGTTGCTTCTCACAAATGGGAAGTTCATCACATGCATTACATCCGTGAGATGATCCATGACAGAGTCATTTCACTACAGTACTTCCCTGTAGAGCAACAGGTTGCAGACATCTTCACCAAGTCCTTCACTGAAAAGAAATTTTCAGAACTGAGAGCTATGCTTGGAGTGGTGGAGACAACTGAGTAGGTCACTTTTGGCCACTCAACATTTTTTTCCTCTTTTTTTTTTTTGGGGGGGGGGTTTCCCACGAGGTTTTCCCTCTTTCCTCTTTCCATGAGGAATTCTTTTATGTAATGAGTACCTAAAATGGCCAAGTTGTCGGGACTCAAAGTTTTTTGTCATTACAGTTAGGCTTAAGGGGGGGTGTTGGAGCATATCCATAACTTACATTAGTTTATACCTAGATTAGACTCCTAGATCTTGGTTAATACATTCATTTACACTTTATTTCACCTAATTTGGCCACATAGAGAAGAAGGGCGCATCATCCCTAGATTTTAGGGAAAATTGCTAATTTTAGATCAATACTCAACTCCCGATTCTTGATTTTCTTGATTTTTCTTGGTTTATTCTTGATTTATCCTTGATTTATTCCAACTCCCACATGAAAAACTCATCCATTATTGGGGAATGCACACCTCCTCTTTGAGTGAGATATTTATTCCTTAATTAATGATTTTTGCCATTACTATTATTAGTAACTGTTATTTTGGGTCAATTAACTGAGATGGAACTGCTTCTCTTGTTAGTTAAGTGAGGTTAAGTGAGCTAATGCACATCACTTAAATATTGTGGAAATTAATGAGTGTGTGACATGTATCTTTAGTGGTATAGGTCGAACTATGTGGTCTCCCTTAGCTTATGGCACCTATTTTAGCTATTTCTAGCTTTTTTTGACTAGAATTTCTATGTTGGAAATTCTATATATTCACCTCCTCTCTTCTATTTTGAGGATGGTTTATTATGTATATTAATTTTTTATTAATATAATTCTATGATTTATGGAGCAAAAACTTTTTCTCATATCTTTAATATCAACAAATTGTTTGTGTTCAATTTAACTAGAATTCTAGATCTATTGGGGTTTCTGCAAGAATTCTACACTTATGCTTCTACAAGAGGGAAATATGTTGTTCGAGATGCACTTGTGTTTGTGCAAGATGGAAATATAGAACACAATAGATTTTCCTCATAGTGGAATGATTTTGTTCGAGATGCGTTTGTGTTTGTGCAAGAGGGAAAGCTAGCACACACTAGCTTTCCAAGATATTTTTCGAGATGCACTAGCTTTCCCCCATAGTGGAATGATATTGTTCAAGATGTACTTGTGCTTGTGCAAGGAGGAAAGATAGCACATGGTGGAATGATGTTTTTTGAGAAGCGGTTGTGCTTGCGCAATATGGAAAACTAGCATGTGCTAGATTTCCCCCACGATGGAATGATGTTAGAGATGCATTTGTTTTTGTTCAAGAGGGAAAGCTAGCACATGTTAGGTTTCCCCCACTATGCAATGATGTTGTTCGAGATGCAGTTGTGCTTATGCAAGAGGGAAATCACTAGATTTCCCCCACGGTGGAATGATGTTGTTTGAGATGCGCTTGTATTTTTGCAAGAGGAAAAGCTAGCACACGCTAGCTTTCCCCCATAGTGGAATAATGTTGTTCAAGATGCTCTTGTGTTTGTGCAAGAGGGAAAGATAGCACTCTTGAATGATGTTATTCGAGATGTGATTGTGCTTGCGCAAGTGGGAAAGATATCACACACTAGCTTTCCCCCACACTAGAATGATGTTCAAGATGCCCTTGTGTTTGTACAAGAGGAAAATCTAGTACACGCTAGCTTCCCCCCACGATGGAATGATAGTTTTCGAGATGTGCTTGTGCTTGTGCAAGAGGGAAAGGTAGCATGCGCTAGCTTTCCCTGAAGGTGGAATGATGTTGTTCAAGATGTACTCAGGCTTATGCAAGACGAAAATATAGCATGTGCTAGCTTCCCCCCACGATGGAATGATGTTGTTCGAGAAGTGCTTGTGCTTGTGTAAGACGAAAAGCTAGCACGTGCTAACTTTCCTCCACAGTGGAATGATGTTCGAGATGAACTTGTGCTTGTGAAGGAGGGAAAGATAGCATGCACTAGTTGTTCCCCACAATGGAATGCTATTATTCGATATGCGCTTGTGCTTGTGCTAGAGGGAAACCTAACATACTGGGATGATGTTGTTCGAGATGTGCTTGTGCTTGTGCAAGAGGGAAAGATAACATACACTAGTTTTCCCCCACAGTGGAATGATGTTGTTTGAGATGAGTTTGTGCTTGTGCATGTGCAAGAGGGAAATATAGGACATGCTAGCTTTCCACCATGATGGAATTATGTTGTTCGAGATGCATTTGTTCTTTTGCAAGAAGAAAATATATCACATGCTAGCTTTCCACTATGGTGGAATGATGTTGTTCGAGATGTTCTTGTGCTTGTGCAAGAGGGAAAGCTAGTATGTGTTAGCTTTCCCCCTTAGTGGAATGATGTTCAAGATGCACTTGTGCTATTGCATGAGGGAAATATATAATGCACTAGATTTCCCCCTCAATGGAATGATCTTGTTCGAGATGCACTTGTGCTTGTGCAAGAGGCAAAGCTAGCATGCACTAGCTTTCCCCCACGGTGGAATGATGTTCGAGATGTACTTTTTATTTTGCAAGATGAAAATCTAGCATGCTTTAGCTTTCCACCACGATGGAATGATTTTGTTCGAGAATCACTTGTTCTCATGCAAGATAGAAAGATAACATGCACTATCTTTCCCTCACGATGGAATGATGTTGTTCGAGATGAACTTGTACTTGTGAAGGAGGGAAAGCTAGCACACACTAGCTTTCCCCGACAGTGGAATGATGATATTGGATATGCGCTTGTGCTTGTGCAAGAGGGAAAGCTAACACACACTATATTCCCCCCACGATGGAATGACGTTCGAGATGTGCTTGTGCTTGTGCTAGAGGGAAAACCATTACACGTTAGCTTTCCTCCATAATGGAATGATGTTGTTCGAGATGCGTTTGTGCTTGTGCAAGAGGAAAAACTAGCACACACTAGCTTTCCCCCATGGTGGAATGGTGTTATTCAAGATGCGCTTGTGCTTGTGCAAGATGGAAAACTAGTACGCGCTAGCTTTTCCCCATGGTGGAATGATGTTCGAGATGCGCTTGTGCTTGTGAAAAAAGGAAAGCTAGCATGCACTAACTTTCCTCCATAGTGGATACATGTTGTTCAAGTTGCATTTGTGTTTGTGCAAGAGAGAAATCTAACACACGCTAGATTTCCTCCATAGTGGAATGATGTTTGAGATGCACTTATGCTTGTGCAAGAGGGAAATCTAACACACACTAGATTTCCTCTGCAATAGAAAGATCTTGTTCGAGATGCGCTTGTGCTTGTGCAAGAGTGAAAGCGAGCTCATGTCGACTTTTCTCCATGGTGGAATAATGTTGTTTAAGATGCGTTTGTGGTTGTGCTAGAGGGAAAGCTAACATGTGCTAGCTTTCCTCCATGGTGAAATGATGTTGTTAGAGATGCGTTTGTGCTTGTGCAAGAGGGAAAGTTAACACGTGTTATCTTTTTTCCACGATGGAATGATGTTGTTTGAGATGTGTTGTGCTTGTGCAAGAGGGAAAGCTAGTATGCACTAGCTTTCCTTTATGGTGGAATGATGTTGTTCGAGATTTGCTTGTGCTTTTGAAAGAGGGAAAGCTAACACATGCTAGCTTTCCTCCACAGTGGAAAGATGTTGTTTGAAATGTGCTTATGCTTGTGCTAGAAGGAAAACTGACATGTACAAGTATTATTTCATTGTGAAATGTTGTTGTTTTTGTGCTAGAAAGAAAGCTTTCCTTCATGATGCAATGATGTTGTTGGCAATGTGTTGGAAGGAAAACTAGGGGCTAGTTTTCCTTCATGGTGTAGTATTGTTGTTGAAAATATGCTTGTGCTTATGTTATAAGGAAACCCAAGGGAAAACTAGCAAATGCTAGCTTTCCTTCATGAGTAATATATTTCTTGGCAATGCACTTGTGCTTGTACTAGAAGGAAAGATGGCACATGTTAGCTTTCCTTCATAGTGTAATTTTGTTGTTGGTAATGCGCTTGTGGTTATGCTATAATGACAACTAGTGTGCGTTATCTTTCTTTGATAGTGGAATGTTGTTCTTGGAAATACGTTTCTATTTGCGTAAGAAGAAAAACTAGCATGTGCTAGCATTCTTTCATGATACAGTGTTGTTAGTAATGCACTTGTGCTTGTGATAGAAGCAAAGCTAGCTTGGTCTAGCTTTCCTTCATTGTGCAATGTTGTTGTTCTTGTGCTAAATGGAAAGTTTTTCTCGATGATGCAATGTTGTTGTTCTTGTGCTAAAAGGAAATTTTTTCTTGATGGTGCAATGTTGTTGTTGGCAAAGTGTTAGAAGGAAAGATTGTAGGTGCTAGATTTCTTTCATGGTGCAATATTGTTGTTGGCATTGTGCTTGTGCTTATGCTAGAAGGAAAACTAACAGGTGTTAGCTTTCTTTCATGGTGCAATATTGTTGTTGGAAATCCGCTTCTATTTATGCTAGAAGGAAATCTAGTAGGTGCTAGCTTTTCTTTACGATGCAATGTATTTCTTGGCAATGCACTTGTGCTTATACTAGAAGGAATGTTAGCATGTGCTAGATTTCATTTGTGTTTGTATTATAAGGAAAACTAACATGTGCTAGCTTTCATTCACATTGCAATGTTGTTGTTGGCAATGCACTTGTGCTTGTGCTAGAAGGAAATCAAGCATGCATTAACTTACCTTCAAAGTGGAATATTATTGTTGGAAATGTGCCTGTGCTTGTGCAAGAAGGAAATCTAGCAGATGCTAGCTTTCCTTCATGGTGCAATGTTGTTGGTGGAAATGTCCTTGTGTTGGTGCTAGAAAAAAAGCAAACATGCACTAGCTTTCCTTCATTGTGCATTGTTGTGGGAAATGTTGTTGTTCTTGTGCCAGAAAGAAAGTTTCCTTCACAGTGAAATGTTGTTATTAGAAATCTACTTGTGCTTATGCTAGAGGAAATCTAGCACCTGCTAGCCTTCCTTCATGATGCAATGTATTTCTTGGCAATGCATTTGTGCTTGTAATAGAAGGAAAGATAGCATGTGTTAGCTTTCCTTTATAGTGCAATGTTTTTGTTGGCGATACGCTTGTGCTTGTTCTTGTGATAGAAGGAGGGATAGTGGGTGCTAGCTTTTCTTAATGGTGGAATGTTGTTGGAAATGCACTGATTCTTGTGCAAGTATAGTAGGAACTAAATTTCCTTTATGTTGCAGTGTTGATCTTGTTGATGATTGCAACTACGTGAGACATTCTCTAGGACACAAACCTGAGAGAGAGCCCCTGAGAGGGGTGTGTGGTTCCTATCTGAGACAGAGCTGGAATGTAGAGATGGCCTCCTCCTTACAAAGAGTTGAGAAGAACTTCATATGTTTCTCTTGTGTAACACAGTGAAAAAGGAGAAATGCAGAGTTGGACGTGCTTGTGGCTAAGCACAAGGTGAATGTGTGAAATCCCAAAGTGTTGGGTGCATCGTCATGAGACAGAGATGAAGATGATGTATTAGCCTCCTCGAAGTAGAGAGTTGATGATGAAACTCCAGATGACTCTCATGTGTAATGCAGTGGGAAAGAAGATCTGTTGAGTGGACGTGCCTGCAGACGAGCACAAGTGAACATGATCCTAGTGGCTGAGCACTAGTGAGAAGTGTTTCTTCTATGTAATGCAATGAGCTAGAGATATGGACATCCCTATGGATGTGCCCCTAGTGGGTGAGCACTAGTGGGTGTATGAGATCCCTTTCTATATTCTTCAAGAGTTAGACCTGCCTGTAACCCTAATTGTAATGTAAAGGGTACAGGTTGGCCCCACCTTAATGTAATTGATAATTAATGTAAAAGATAATTAATCTGGTTAATATTAATCATATTATGAGATAAAGAGGTCGACCCTGTTGTGCCAATAGAAAAGTGCGCACCTCTCTTGGGTGCTAGTCTTCTAGGGTTTGCAAACACCCTCTTGTGTGCTAGGTTTTCTTGGTGGTGAAGGTCTTTCTCTTGAAGAATATAACAAAGGATTTGGATAGGCTTTCTTCCCTTGTTGAGAAGGGTTTCCTAGGATACTTCTTGTGTTCTTGTGCATGGTGTTTCTTCTTGTGATCTTCGTTGCTACAACATTATTGGTTATGGTTAAGTTAAATGCAAAAATGGAATGAAGTTTATGCTTAGCCTTGTCTATTGAAAAATCAATAGATGTTGGCAATGTGATTTTACCGATGATAGAAATAAATCTAGTATGCATTAGTTTTCCTTCATTGTGCAATTTTGTTGTGGGCAATGTTGTTGATCTTGTGCTAGAAAGAAAGTTTTCCTCCACAATGCAATGTTGTTGTTGGAAATATGTTAGAAGGAAAGCTAGAAGGCAGTAGCTTTCCTTCATGGTGCACTATTGTTGTTCGCAATGTGCTTATGCTTATGCTAAAAGGATGCAAAATATTTCTTGGCAATGCACTAGACTTGCTTCTACTAGAAGGAAAATTGGCATGTGCTAGCTTTCATTCATGATGCAATGTTGTTTTTGGCAATAAGCTTGTGTTTGTGCTAGAAGGAAAACTAACGTATGTTAGCTTTCCTTCAAACTAGAATGTTGTTGCTGAAAATGTTCTTGTGTTTATGAGAGAAAAAAAGATAGCAAGTTCTAGATTTCCTTAATGGTGTAGTGTTGTTTTCAATGTACTTCTATTGATGCTAGAATGAAATCTAACATTCACAAGTATTCCTTCATTGTGCAATGTTGTTGTTTTTTTGCTAGAAAAAATGTTTGTGCTGGTACTAGAAGGAAAGCTAGCATGTGCTTACTTTCCTTCAATGTGCAATGTTGGTGTGGGAAATGTTGTTTTCCTTATGCTAAAAAGAAAAATTTCCTTCATGGTGCAATGTGGCTGTTGACAATGTGTTAGAAGGAAAGCTAGCAAGCACTAGCTTTCTTTCATTGTGCAATGTTGTTGTTGTGAATGCATTTGTGTTTGTGCTAAAAGGAAAACTAGAAAGTGCTAACTTTCCTTCATGGAGTAATTTTTTTGTTGGTAATGTGATTATGCTTGTGAAATCAATGCTTCAAGGGCGACTTTTACCTAATAATCACCATGGTTAGTGTTTTGTCTTTGAGTTTGTTTGTTGGATGTTGTTCTGAGTTTATACTTTAAGGCTTTAAAGTATACCGTCAAGGCATCCAAAAATAATAAAAAAGAGTTAAGGAATAAGAATAAAAAAGAAAGGGTAAATCAGAGTTGGTCTCTCAACTGTCTCTGTCTAGCTTCCCATTGTTCTTGGATGCTGATTTCTCTCTCAATAACTACCCATGAACTTTCTAATTCGACTCGGGTAGTTGTTGTTTGCAGGATGGTGTTAAATAGGTTCAAAGAAATGCTAGTTTGATCCTGTAGGTCGGGTTCTATGTTAGGTTGTCTGTTACTTGGGACAATCATGAGGATCAAAATTTTATTAAATTAGAAAAAGTATTAGAAAATTTGTTGCTTTAGTTTCGTGGGGTGTGTTAGCGATCAAACGCATTGGCAATTTTTTGAAGAATGATGCCTAATATTGCAGGGAACTTTTGACTACCTTTCCGAGCTCCAAATTCATATCTGAAAGTACTGTTGGAAATCTTAGGATGTCTAGTTGTCAATTGACTATTTGAGCAAGTGAAATGACCTTTCCATAGCTGGGAAAATTGATTTTTCCCAAGGCAGTTTATTTTTGGAAAACCTGCACTTTCGGTGGTTAACTAGCCCTAAATTTCTCCTTCATTAACCACCGAAAGCAAAGCTTTCGGTAGTTAAATCACCCACTTTTTCCAGTGTTAACCACCGAAAGCCTGTCACTGCCAGAATGACCGAATTTTTGCCCAGATTGGGATTTTTTGAGTTGGAATGGTTTGAAACCTCTTCAAATGGACATTTGTCGAATTATCAAGTCAGATACAATATCTATTTTTGATGGATAAGGGAAACAAGAGGTGTTTCAATCATTTTTGGTACCATTTTCAAAGGCAGAAAATCAGGATTTTTTGCACACCTCAGCAAATTCAAATTTTATCTCTTGGAAGAGTCATCAATCAGCCTTGGAAGGCTATTCTGCACTCCATAAGGACTCTACAAGATTTGAAGACCATGGAATGTGGATTTGACCTCATTTTTAGGACCATCCCTTATCTTTTGAAAATTGAATTTTGACTTTCTATCTTTAGCATATCTGATCCATGCTTTTAGGATCTCAAAACTGCATTGTAAAGCTATAAAGCTAAAGATAGAAGATGAACTAAGGGTTTGATTTTGAGTTCTACATGCTACTATTTTTTATGAAAGACACTTTCTTTAATATATCATCCTGCAAGCTTCTTTCATTTTTTACTGTCAGACCTTCTTTCATCTTTGTCTATGCTTATGAGTGGAATTAGTTCTTTTGTCTCTGTTTAATGATCCTATGGTAACTGTCATCTTAGTTTTGATTGTTAAGCAAGAATCACAAGCATCTTTGGCTAGTTTGTCGACCCATCATATATATGGTTTTATGTATGTTCTGGTTAACTGATTAGTTTTCTTATCCCTTTGTTATACAAACCTATCTGACAATAGCTCTCGAAGGCCTTGTGTTGCATGATTATGGTTAAGACTGTCTTCAGGATACAATCCGGAGGTTAAGATATTCATCTTGATCCAAACCCACACTTATTATTGAGAAAATAGTTTCCAAAAAGATTAAGTTACTAGGCATCTTTGACTTACAGCCTAGGAGAGTTTCCTGGAGTGATAACAAATTGGCGTCATTGCTGAGGAGAGGAGATCGAAGATCAACTTCCTTGGGAGATGACATAGATCTAGCTTTGATGATAGACAAAGTCTAGACATCAATTGGTTGTAATCATCTATCTGGAGACTCCTTGAAGGACAAATCTGTTGGCGACTCCACTAGTATGACATGAACAAAATCATAGCAAAGAGGTATGACTTCTGTGATTTTTCAAAGATTGTTGGTTTCCCTAATCCAGTACCTACTAGAGATTAATGGGAAAGAAGTATTCACATATTTCGAGGAGAAGAGTGGGAAGTCCCAGCTGAATACTTGTTGGATTTTCATGACTTTATTCACCGGCTTGAAATTGTGCATGGGGATGTTCAAATCAAGCTCTTCGAGTTTTCTTTAGAGGGGATCGCTCATGATTGGTGCCAGTCACTTTCGGTTGCCAGTATCAGCTCTTTGGTAGATTTTCATGCTGCCTTTCATTTGTTTTGCAAAGAAATATTTTCAGTTGATCTTTTATATCCCGAATGTTGTCATGAATTTCATTTATTGACTAAAGATTTAGATAGTCATGAAGAGTATATTGTTATAAGGGATACATCTCATTGTGATTGAGACATTGATGATCTTCACGATGAAATCCATAGTATAGATGTTTTTGACACTATACCAAATGAATTTACTATCTTAAATGGCCATGAAGATCAGATTGTCCCATTTGAAAACTTGAAAAATGATAAACAGATTTTTATTTTAGCATGTGACAGAGTTGAATCTGTAGCAAATACTAAGAATAGTCTTCATCTTTTAGATTTGAAGACAAAGGGAAATTGTAGCATACATGAAAAGGAAGATGATGAGCAGAAAGGTTTAGATCAACAGTACACCAGGCATGTTTCTTTGATCGAGGTTGCGAAGTTTACATTTAACAAGGAGATTCGTGAAATCCATCAGTAGCAGCATGTCAGTCTGCAGCTGGAACAGCTTCTTAAAGAGGCATTCCTTGTTGTTTTTGATGACCCTATTGCCGATTATTTGGAATCTATGAACAACATAAATGTCAAAATATTTCTTTCAGAAGAAGGATGGTTCTGTCATCCTTTTAAAATGATTTTCTGCATTCTAGGCATTCCTTTACTTTTTGGGTCCAGATCAAGGATGTTACCAGTTATTCAGATACTTGTATGGCTTCATTGGAAGCATGATTTTACCTGATCTAGAAGCAATACATTGGTTAGAGTAGGAGTAGATAAGAAGAATAAGCTCTTTCTTTGAGCAGGCATATTACTTTTGGTTTTCTTAAATAAGAAGAGAAAACTACAAGTCAAGCATTAATTATTAATGAATGCCACAACAATTGCACACGCATTAGGAAAAAAGACTCCCTTTTTACTTTTAATGGTTGGATCTGGACCATCCTCTCCATTGTCATCTTCATGGTTGTCGGTACTACTGTTATAGCTAGAGATCATGGCATCATCTTTGTGGTTTCTAGCTGTAACTGCATCATGCGGCTCCTGAAGACAGGAAATGGATACTGTTACTCCCATTCAGATCATAGAGAGAGAGTGAGTTCAACCAAATAATAGATGGGAAACCAGTTGTTTCCAAGAAGTTAATTGATGCAGTTGTCAACCATACCAAGGGCTTTCCAATGCTCTAATTCCTTGTCATCGGGCTTTCTATTTTTGTTTCTATTTGTACCTTTTCTTCTTCTTCAAAAGGCACAAACATTGTTTTACAACGAAAACCAATTCATCCAGTAGATGTTTCATCTCTGTCTGCTCAAGATTTTAGTGTAGTTGGCAACCACCTCAAGCCCTAAACTTAGGGTTATGCTATTGTTGAGAATGTATTCGTACATCTGTTGCTTCAGCTCTGTCTGCAGGATGACATTGAATATGTAGAGGGGCTAGCGGGTGTATGGATTAATGGCATCCTGTTTTGTGTACCAAATCATTTCCAATTTTCTACGCTTGTACAAAACAAGATCTTCTGTCGACGACAGTCTAATGGGTCATAAGAAAATTCTTGCACCACAATGTCAACAAACTCTTCTGGGTTATTATCATTTAAATCCATTTAAACAAACTGAGAAGAGAACTTATCTGCCCGCGAGACAGAAGTCAGAGGAGTGACTCGTCTGAAAGCTATTGGCAGAGGATTTTCATAGAGAGAATGTCTTTTCTCCCTGGTCACAGAGTGATATAGAAACTGAAATAATAAAAAACATTTTCATACAGGACTAACATAAGAATGGTATTGGTTAAGAGAAAAAAATAAAATAAAGGAAGAGTTAAAGCATCCGATGCATGGGGGATTCGATATATGAATCCAAATAGGCAGTTGCCAGAAACACTTTGCAAGCAGAGAATGTGCGTGTAGCTGTCCAATGAAGAAACACAACTGTCCAATGAAGATCCACGTCCAGGGCAACAAAAAACTCTGCCTTCATCTCAAGCTCCTTCTATGACGTATTTTCAACAGCTAAGGCCAATGGCGAATGGAGCTCCTCTGTCTCACCAGCGATTTATACGCCAACACGATTATAAAGGGAAAGAAAACACAGGTATCGATTTTTTTTTAAATTTGTAGATCGCCCAACAAACCTTTTATTTGGCATGTGATATGGCCAAGTAGAGATTGCATTGACATATTATTACTCTTGTGCCAGCTTATATATCTGAGATTGCACCATCAGAAATACGTGGACAACTGAACACTCTACCTCAGTTCTCTTGTTCTTTTGGGATGTTCCTTGCATACTGTATGGTTTTTGGAATGCATTGCTAAGCAACCCCAATTGGAGGCTGATGGTTGTTGTCTTGTTCATTCCATATATCGTTTTTGTGTTTTTAACCATTTTTTACCTGCCGAAATCTCCAAGGTGGCTTGTGAGTAAGGGGCGAATGCTCAAGGCAAAGAAGAATCTACAAGAATTGCGAGGCAGAGAGGATGTATCAAGGGAAATGGCACTTCTAGTTGAAGGTTTGGGAGTAGGAGGTAACACATCTATTGAACAATACATAATTCATCCCGCTGAGGATCTGCGGGATGAGCACGAATCTGTTTTAGAATATGGTCAAATCATTTTATAGGTATCAATCTTGCAGAGAAAACGCAGATTAGTATGCTCAGAAAACTTTTACTATTTTGAATTCCAAAAAATCTAGGATTATATGGAAATCACAGAGCACTCTCGCTCTAGGTTAAAGTCATGCAAGCGCCGATCAGAGAGACGAACAGGTATCCAGGATTTGGAATTTTTTATTTGCTGGTATGGTTTGTTAAATAAGTGATTTAGAGCTGACAGATGAGGAGGAGTGCAGAGCCACAAATCAAGCATAGGATCGTATGCAAAGGGCACCACGAGGAGAAATAGTTTCTTCAGATTGCAGTGATCTCATAACATCAGGAGCCGAAGATGTTAAACAACAAAGACTTCCATATCAGAGGGCTTGTTCTTAGAAACCCCTTTTTTATTAATGTTAAATCTTGTTGAGTTTTTTGTAGTTTTTCAGGAAGCAAAGTTTCTTGAGTCTGCATATGTCCTTGGAAATTTTTATAGCAGCAGTAGGCTAGGACCTTTTGATTGGCCTGGACTACAGAAATGTATATTCAGTATCACTAAGGCAACAGTTACAAAATCCTGGAGGTGAAGATGATCTCGTGCAGGTATGGAGTATGGAAGATCGTGTTGTGGTGGCTTGGGGTGAGAGTTACATCTCTTGAGTCAATGATTGTTGTATTCGATTCATGATGGAATTCACCTTGTTCAAATAGCACAGAGAAAATTTCATTAGTCCTGTATGGATATGGGTTCATGAGGTACAATGATTCTCTTTAAAGAAACCGAGCAGGGCGAAGTGTTTGATTCAAACACACCAGGGTTTTCTTTCTTTTCTTGGTGCATTATGTCTAGAGGATGTTTCAAAGGATTGTTTTTTAGATGATCTATTGTTATTACAACTTTTTGCTAAAGGAATCTCAAGACAAATGTTTTGTATCTGAAGCTGCTGGAAAATGAAAAGTCAAACACCTCAAGCTACCTGCAATGCTCTCATTTCAAGGTTGGAGTTACTCCCGAATTTCCAAACCATGGTTACAGATCTAACCATCTTGCCTATGTCCAACACCTCTCTTCTCAATGAAGATATTGTCACAACAGATGCCATGTCGATGTGAAAACAACATTTCCAGGGGAGTTTGAAACAGACATGTTACAGATAAAGAAGACTATGAAAGATAACAACAAACTTTGGAGAATAGCCAGATGATACATTAAGCTGAACGACTCCATGCCCAATACTAAAGGCACAAAGTCTGCCAGGTTCTTGAAGACCTCGCAGGGAGCTCTCCATCCTAGGTTGAGCCAGATGTTAGCGATCAAACGCACTGGCAACTTTTTGAAGAATGATGCCTAATCTTGCAGGGAAATTTTGGCTACCTTCTCAAGCTCCAAATTCATATCTGAATGTACCGTTGGAAATCTTAGTATGTCTAGTTGTCAATCGACTATTTGAGCATGTGAAATAGCCTTTCCACGCCTGGGAAAATTGATTTTTACCAAGGCAGTTTATTTATGGAAAGCCTGCACTTTTGGTGGTTAACTAGCCCTGAATTTTGCCTTCATTAACCACCGAAAGAAGATCTTTCGGTAGTTAAAGCAACCAATTTTTCCAGTGTTAACCACTGAAATCCTGTCACTGCCAGAATGACCGAATTTTTGCCCAGGTCGGGATTTTTTGAGTTGGAATGGTTTGAAACCCTTTCGAATGGACATTTGTTGAATTATCAAGTTAGATCCAATATCTATTTTTGATGGATAAGGGAAAGAAGAGGTGTTTCAATCATTTTTGGTACCTTTTTCAAAGGCAGAAAATCAGGATTTTTTGCATACCTCAGCAAATTCGAATTTTATCTCTTGGAAGAGTCATCAATCAACCTTGGAAGGCTATTCTGCACTCCACAGGGACTCTACAAGATTTGAAGACAATGGAATGTGGACTTGACCTCATTTTTAGGACCATCCCTTATCTTTTGCAAACTAAATTTTGACTTTCTATATTTAGCATATCTGATCCATGCTTTTAGGATCTCAAAACTGCATTGTAAATCTATAAAGATAGAAGATAGAAGATGAACTAAGGGTTCGATTTTGAGTTCTATATGCTACTGTTTTGTATGAAAGACACTTTCTTTAATATATCAGCCTGCAAGCTTCTTTGCTTTGTTACTGTTAGACCTTCTTTCATCTTTGTCTATGCTTATGAGTGGAATTAGTTATTTTGTCTTTGTTTAATGATCCTATGGTAACTGTCATCTAACTTTTGATTGTTAAGCAAGAATCACAAGCATCTTTGGCTAGTTTGTTGACCCATCATATATATGGTTTTATGTGTGTTCTAGTTAACTGATTAGTTTTCTTATCCCTTTGTTATACAAACCTATCTGAAAATAGCTCTTGAAGGCCTTGCGTTGCATGATTATGGTTAAGACTATCTTGAGGATACAATCCAGAGGTTAAGATATTCATATTGATCACAACCCACTCTTATTATTCAGAAAATAGTTTCCAAAAAGGTTAAGTTACTAGGCATCTTTGACTTACAGCCTAGGAGAGTTTCCTGGAGTGATAACAAATTGGCACCATTTTCGGGGAGAGGAGATCGAAGCTCAGCTTCCTTGGGAGACGACATAGATCTAGCTTTGATGAGAGACAAAGTTTGGACATCAATTGGTTGTAATCATCTATATGGTGACTCCTTGAAGGACAGATCTGTTGGTGAGTCCACTGGTATGACATGAACAGAATCATAGCAAAGAGGTATGCCTTCTGTGATTTTTCAAAGATTGTTGGTTTCCCTAATCCAGTACCTACTAGATATGAATGGGAAAGAAGTATTCCCAGATTTCCAGGAGAAGAGTGGGAAGTGCTAGCTGAATACTTGTTGGATTTTCATGACTTTATTCACCGGCTTGAAATTGTGCATGAGGATGTTCAGATCAAGCTCTTCGAGTTTTATTTAGAGGGGATCGCTCGTGATTGGTGCCGATCACTTCTAGTTGCCAGTATTAGCTCTTTGGCATATTTTCATGCTACCTTTCATTTTTTTTGCAAAGAAATATTTTCAGCTGATCTTTTATATCCCGAATGTTGTCATGAATTTCATTTATTGACTGAAGATTCAGATAGTCATGAAGAGTATACTGTTATAAGGGATACATCTCATTGTGATCGAGACATTGATGATGTTCACGATGGAATCCTCAATATAGATGTTTTTCACACTATACCAAATGAATTTACTATCTTAAATTGCCATGAAGATCAGATTGCCCCATTTGAAAACTTGAAAAATGATAAACAGATTTTTATTTTAGCATGTGACAGAGTTGAATCTATAGCAAATATTGAGAACAGTCTTCAACTTTTAGATTTGCAGACAAAGGGAAATTGCAACATACATGAAAAGGAAGATGATGAGCAGAAAGGCTTAGATCAACAGTGCATCATGCATGTTTCTTTGATCGAGGTTGAGCAGTTTACATTTAACAAGGAGATCGGTGAAAGCCATCGGCAACAGCATGTCAGTCTTCAGTTGAAACAACTGCTTAAAAAGGTATTCCTTGATGTTTTTGATGACCCTATTGCTGATTATTGGGAATCTATGAACAACATAAATGTAAAAATATTTCTTTTAGAAGAAGGATGGTTCTGTCATCCTTTTAAAATGCATTTCTGCATTCTAGGCATTCCTTTACTTTTTGGGTCCAGATCAAGGATGTTACCAGTTATTCATATACTTGTATGGCTTCATTCGAAGCATGATTTTACTTGATATGGAAGCAGTACATTGGTTAGAGTAGGAGTAGATAAGAAGAATAAGCTCTTTCTTTGAGTAGGAAGATTACTTTTGGTTTTCTTAAATACGAAAAGAAAACTACAAGTCAAGCATTAATTATCAATGAATGCCATAGTAGATGCACACACATTAGGCAAAGAGACTCCCTTTTTACTTTTAATGGATGGATCTGGACCATCCTCTCCATTGTCATCTTCATGGATGTCGGTACTACTATTATAGCTAGAGATCATGGCATCATCTTTGTGGTTGCTAGCTATAACTGCATCATGCGGCTCCTGAAGACAGGAAATGGATACTGTTACTCCCATTTAGATAATACAGAGAGAGCAAGTTCAACCAAATAATAGATGGGAAACCCCTTGTTTCTAAGAAGTTAATTGATGCAGTTGTCAACCATACCAAGGGCTTTCCAATGCTCTAATTCCTCGTCATCAGGCTTTCTATTTTTGTTTCTATTTGTGCATATTCTTCTTCTTCAAAAGGCACAAACATTGTTTTACAACGAAAACCAATTCATCTAGTAGATGTTTCATCTTTGTCTGCTCAATATTTTAGTGTAGTTGGTAACGACCTCAAGCCCTAAACTTAGGGTTATGCTATTGTTGAGAATGTATTCGTACATCTGTTGCTTCAGCTCTGTTTGCGGGATGACATTGAATATGTAGAAGGGCTGGCGGGTGTATGGATTAATGGCATCCTGTTTGGTGTACCAAATCGTTTCCAATTTTCTATGCTTGTACAGAACAAGATCTTTTGCCGACGACAGTCTAATGGGTCATAAGCAAATTCTTGCACCACAATGTCAACAAATGCTTCTAGGTTATTATCATTTAAATCCATTTAAACAAACTGAGAAGAGAGCTTATCTTCCCGCGAGACAGAAGTCGGAGGAATGACTCATATTAAAGCTATTGGCAGAGGATTTTCATAGAGAGAATGTCTTTTCTCCCTAGTCACAGAGTGATATAGAAACTGAAATCATAAAAAACATTTTCATACAGGACTAACATATGAATGGTGTTGGTTAAGTGAAAAAAATAAAATAAAGGAAGAGTTAAAGCATCTGATGCATGGGGGATTCCATATATGAATGAAAATAGGTAGTTGCCAGAAACACTTTGCAAGAAGAGAATGTGCGTGTAGCTGTCCAATGAAGAAACACAATTGTCCAATGAAGATCCACGCCCAGGGCAACAACAAACTCCACCTTTATCTCAAGCTCCTTCTATGATGTATTTTCAGCAACTAAGGCCAATGGCGAACAGAGCTCCTCTGTCTCACCAGCTATTTATATGCTAACACAATTATAGAGGGAAAGAAAACACAGGTGTCGAATTTTTTTTAAATTTGCAGATCACCCAACAAACCTTTTATTTGGCGTGTGATATGTCCAAGTAGAGATTGCATTGACAGATTATTACTCTTGTGCCAGCTTATATATCTGAGATTGCACCATCAGAAATACGTGGACACCTGAACACTCTACCTCAGTTCTTTGGTTCTTATGGGATGTTCCTTGCATACTGTATGGTTTTTAGAATGTCATTGCTAAGCAACCACAATTGGAGGCTGATGTTGGTTGTCTTGTTCATTCCATCTACCTTTTTGTGTTTTTTACCGTTTTTTACCTACCGGAAATTCCAAGGTGGCTTGTGAGTAAAGGGCGAATGCTCAAGGCAAAGAAGATTCTACAAGAATTGCGAGGCAGAGAGGATGTATAAAGGGAAATGGCACTTCTAGTTGAAGGTTTGGGAGCAGGACGTGACACATCTATTGAAGAATACATAATTCAGCCTGCTGAGGATCTGGGGGATGAGCACGAATCTGTTTCAGAATATGGTTAGATCATTTTATAGGTATCAATCTTGCAGAGAAAATGCAGATTAGTATGCTCAGAAAAATTTTACTATTTTGAATTCCGAAAAATCCAGGATTATATGGAAATCACAAAGTGATCCCACTCTAGGTTAAAGTCATGCAAGCACCGATCAGAGATATGAGCGGGTATCCAGGATTTAGAATTTGTTATCTGCTAGTATGGTTTGTTAAACAAGTGATTTAGAGCTGACAGATGAGGAGGAGTGCAGAGCCACAAATCAAGCATGGGATCGTATGCAAAGGGCACCACGAGGAGCAAGAATTTCTTCAGATTGTAGTGATCTCATAACATCAGGAGCCGAAGATGTTAAACAACAAAGACTTCCAGATCAGAGGGCATGTTCTTAGAAACCCCTTTTTTATTAATGTTAAAATATTGTTGAGTGTTTTATTGTTTTTCAGGAAGCAAAGTTTCTTGAGTCTGCATATGTCCTTGGAAATTTTTATAGTGGCAGTAGGCCATGACCTTTTGATTGGCCTGAACTCTGAAAATGTATATTATGTATCATTGAGGTAGCAATTACAAGATCCTGGAGGTGAAGATGATCTCGTGCAGGTATGGAGTATGGAATATCCTGTTGTGGTGGCTTGGTGTGAGAGTTACATGTCTTGGGTCAATGATTGTTGTATTTGATTCATGCTGGACTTCACCTTGTTCAGATAGAACAGAATAAATTTCATTAGTCTTGTATGGATATGGGTTCACGAGGTACAATGATGCTCTTTAAAGAAACCGAGCAGGGCAAAGTGTTTGATTCAAACACACCAGGGTTTTATTTCTTTTCTTCGTGCATTATGTCTAGAGGATGTTTCAAAGGATTTTTTTTAGATGATCTATTGTTATTACAACTTTTTGCTAAAGGCATCTCAAGTCAAATGTTTTGTATTTGAAGCTGCTCGAAAATGAAAAGTCAAAGACCTCAAGCTGCCTGAAATGCTCTCATTTCAAGGTTGGAGTTATTCTCAAATTTCCAAACCATGGTTACAGATCTAACCATCCTGCCTATGTCCAACACCTCTCTTCTCAATGAAGAGATTGTCACAACATATGCCATGTCGATGTGCAAACAACATTTCTAGGGGAGTTTGAAGTAGACATGTTATAGATAAAGAAGATTGTGAAAGATAACAACAAACTTTGGAGAATAGACAGATAATACATTAAGCTGAATGAATCCATGCCCAATACTAAAGGCACAAGGTCTGCCATGTTTTTGAAGACCTCGCAGGGAGGTCTCCATCCCAGTTGGACTAGATGTTAGCGATCAAACGCACTGATAATTTTTTGAAGAATGATTCCTAATATTGCAGGGAACTTTTGGTTGCCTTCCCGAGCTCCAAATTCATATCTGAATGTACCGTTGGAAGTCTTAGGATGTCTAGTTGTCAATCGACTATTTGAGCGTGTGAAACGGCCTTTCCACGGCTGGGAAAATTGATTTTACCCAAGGCAGTTTATTTTTGGAAAACCTGCACTTTCGGTGGTTAACTAGTCCTGAATTTCGCCTTCATTAACCACTGAAAGCAGGGATTTCGGTAGTTAAAGCAGCGAGTTTTTCCAGTGTTAACCACCGAAAGCCTGTCACTTCCAGAATGATCGAATTTTTGCCCAGATCGGGATTTTTTGAGTCGGAATGGTTTGAAACCTCTTCGAATGGAAATTTGTTGAATTATCAAGTCAAATCCAATATCTATTTTTTATGGATAAGGGGAAGAAGAGGTGTTTCAATCATTTTTGGTACCTTTTTCAAAGGCAGAAAATCAGGATTTTTTGCACACCTCAGCAAATTCGAATTTTATCTCTTGGAAGAGTCATCAATCAGCCTTGGAAGGCTATTCTGCACTATGAAGGGACTCTACAACATTTGAAGACCATGGAATGTGGATTTGACCTCATTTTTAGGACCATCACTTATCTTTTGCAAACTGAATTTTGACTTTCTATCTTTAGCATATCTGATCCATGCTTTTAGGATCTCAAAACTGCATTATAAAGCTATAAAGCTAAAGATAGAAGATGAACTAAGGGTTCAGTTTTCAGTTCTATATGCTACTGTTTTGTATGAAAGACACTTTGTTTAATATATCAGCCTGTGAGCTTCTTTCATTTGTTACTGTCAGACCTTCTTTCATCTTTATCTATGCTTATGAGTGGAATTAGTTCTTTTGTCTATGTTTAATTATCCTATGGTAACTATCATCTTACTTTTGATTGTTAAGAAAGAATCATAAGAATCTTTGGCTAGTTTGTTGACCCATCATATATATGGTTTTATGTATGTTCTGGTTAACTGATTAGTTTTCTTATCCCTTTGTTATACAAACCTATATGAAAATAGCTCTTGAAGGCCTTGTGTTGCATGATTGTGGTTAAGACTATCTTGAGGATACAATCTAGAGGTTAAGATATTCATCTTGATCCAAACCCACACTTATTATTCAGAAAATAGTTTCCAAAAAGATTAAGTTACCAGACATCTTTGAATTATTGGTGCAAAGGTCGTGACCCTCACGGTCCAACCGCTCTCACCAGGACCTTATTCTTCACTGACCGAAGAGCTATATTTCTCTTCAATCCCGTATCGGAACTGTTCCGCACCCACAAGATTCTCTCCTTACGATCTCCCTCCAAATCGGGAAATCGGACTTCGCGATTTCGCGAATCCTATGCTCGTGTGTTTCTCACCTTACGATTTCCCAAAGTTCGATGCGAGTCAACGTTGACTCCCCTCCGTTATCGGAACTTCTCCTGTCGGGATATCTCTACTCGCGATGTCAACACTTTGGATTTCCAAACCCCGAACCCCGATGGTCCGATCCTCTGATACAATGCCACCTGTACTCCACTAGCTCCCGGGGTCCCACACTACCATGTCACCTCGAGATTTCACAGATCGTGAATCCAACCTAACAAGTGTTCTCTATTGTCGAGAACCCCGATTCTTCGAACCCCGATTAAATGGGATTCCTTGACACATGTCCCCATGATCAACGGCTCCGATTAAATCGAGAAATCGCCAATCGCGATTTCAACAGCTATGAAACTCTTTCCTCCGAGAAACTCGATATACAGAATCTCGATGGCTCTTGGTTCTTCCGACGCCTAATGGTTACACCCCGCGCAACTTCTCCCAGATCTGGCAGTCGGCGGGATTTCGCAAATCTCTCCTGCGAATCCTGACCATTGATTCTCCTACTTGAGGATTTCTTCAGCTTCAAAGCTTCTTCTAGCTCAAGCCTCTCTTGGTTCTGTTCCAGCAGTATCCACGAAGGAACTATCCCTCCTGAGCTTGTCAACTCCACCTCCCTCAGAGAATTTACACACACTTCTCGCGCTCGACCTCCAACAGCTCTCGAAGTGTTGAGTTTTTCCAGACTCTGTGCACTTCTTGCGATAGCAGTCCTTAGCTCCCTACTCAGATTTACAACTGAAACTTCAATTTCAGCCTGCACTCCTCCTGCACGGCTCTATCAACTCAATTTAACTCCTGGGCAAATGAGAATAAGGGTTTAACTGCTTAGCCTCATCAACGCACTCTATGCAGATGAATTCAACTGCACTCTATGGAGGAATCTCTCGGCTCAAACAGAGAACCGATTGAAACTCATTCTCTTCTCTCTCAGACTTCAGTTAAATCTCTTGAAATCACATGCACAGCATATTCGAAGCAAATTCATACAGGAAAACAAACATTCATGAGCATAAGATCAACACAGAGAAAACAACAGAAACCATGAAATTGAATCAAAGGTTCTCTTCTATTAATTCAATCTGTACATGGGTGTTCTTCACAGGTTCTCTTCTTGCTCTTCTCTTCTTTCTCCTGTTCCTCAATATCTTACAATGTACAAAGGAGGGTGCCTATATTCCATTTTCCGTCTCGAAATCTAAAACTAGCAAATGTACAATCAATATCCTATCTAACAGTATTAAATCTATTAAATGCCTTCCTATCTACTAAGGAAGAGAGCTTAAAGGCTCAAGGCCCCCTTTACAATACAAGCGCGCTTCTTTATGAATGCCTTCATTAAAGAGTGGCGCAACAATCCCAAAGCATTTCAAAATTTGTATAGGCGTTGTCCAACTGTCTTTCCTGCTCGATGCGCTGGCTTGCTTGATGTGTTGTGGATGCCCCTGCATCATACTCCTCGTTTTGAAAAATTTCATGGGCTCCTGTCCATGAGCTCCTGCATGGTATGTCCATGCTTTTGTATCATTGCTTCATTTTCCCAGCTAACATCTTCCACTGGGTGATTCTTCCATTTTACCAGGTACTCAAAGTACTGCTTTCGCCTGGTCTTCTTTCCCATTCTCTTGTCCAATATGCACTCCATCTGCGGCTTCTCTGCTACCGGCATCTGCTTCTGCCACTGGATCACTGGTTCCTTAATTCCGATCTCTATCTCTCTAGCCCTGTATGGGTATAAATCTGAAATATTGAATATCGGAGATATCCCTATGCCATCCGGCAACTCGATTTCATATGCATTCTCTCTGAATTTCTTCAGAACTTTGCATGGTCCAACCTTTTTCATTTTGAGCTTATTATATGTTCCCCTCGGGAACCTTTCCTTCCTTAAGTGCGCCAGAACCATGTCACCAAATTCAAACTGAATTTGTCTCTTCCGCTGATCTGCTCTGCGCTTATACTCTTGATTTGATTTCATCAGTCGTTGCTTCACTTGACTGTGAAGTTCTCTCACCGCCTCAGCGAACTCTTCCACACTAGCACTGCTAGTTGCAGCTTGTTCTGACTCCCTGAGCTCAGAAACTCCCCTTGGCTGTGTCCCATACAAAATCTGAAATGGGCTTTTGCCTGTACTCCGATTCATCGAATCGTTGCATTCGAACTCTGCATGTGGTAATATCTGGTCCCAACTGCTGTGGTGTTCTGTCACCAAGCTTCTCAATAAATCCCCCAGACTTCTATTGACCACCTCGGTCTGTCCATCTGTCTGCGGATGGTAAGATGAAATAAACGCCAAGTTAGTCCCTATCTTCTTCCATAGCGTCCTCCAAAAATGACCTATGAATTTGGTATCCCTGTCTGAGACTATGCTTCTCGGCAATCCATGAAGTCTAACAATCTCTTTAAAAAACAAGTTTGCGATGTGGGTCGCATCGCTGGTCTTCTGACATGGAACAAAATGTGCCATCTTCA
This sequence comes from Picea engelmannii, assembly GCA_009831015.1. NCBI lineage: Eukaryota > Viridiplantae > Streptophyta > Pinopsida > Pinales > Pinaceae > Picea > Picea engelmannii. Next base: position 1,162,554 of record ML777404.1, on the reverse strand, counting down.
AAAACCTGTCCACCACCACAAAGATGGAATCAACTCCTCTTTGCGTTCTTGGCAATCCCAGAACAAAATCCATGTTGATCGCCTCCCATGGCCTCTCAGGTATGGGTAATGGCCGATAAAAACCTGCGTTCTGCTTTCAGCCCTTCGAATGTTGACAAAACCTGCATCGGTCAACAAATCGTTTAACATTGGCTCACATGCCTAGCCAAAAATACGATTCGCTCAACTTTGCGAATGTTTTGTCATGTCCAAAATGACCTGCTAATCCACCGCTGTGTTTCTCTTTCAACAAGTTCTCTCTCATGGAGAAATTTGGAATACACAGTTGATTGCCTCTGAACAACAATCCTTCCTGGATCATGTAATTTATCCATGGGCTCCGATCCCTGAGAATGGGATTCTCAGTTGCCTCGTATGCCTCCTCGAAATCTGCATCACCTGCATACATGTCTTTCAGACTCTCAAAACCCAATGTTTTGACTTTGAATTCCTGCAGCAACAAACATTTCCTGCTCAAAGAATCAACCACTTTGTTAGCAGTTCCTGAAATGTGTTTTATCACAAACGTGAAATTCTGCATGTACTCTACCCATTTTGCATGTTTCTGGTTCAACTTCTCCTGTTGACTCACAAACTGCAATGCATGATTATCGCTTTATAGTACAAATTCTTTGGGTATCAAGTAATGCCTCCACTTCTTCAATGCCTGTATAATGGCATAAAACTCTTTGTCATACGTGGAGTATTTTATCTTTGCGTCATCCAACTTATCACTGAAATATGCAATAGGCCTGTCATCCTGACTCAAGACCCCTCCTACGACATATCCGCTAGCGTCACATTTCACCTGAAATGTCTTCTGAAAATCAGGCAACACCAGAATTGGTTGCTCTGTGATCTTTCGCTTCAACAGATTGAAGCTTTTCTCAGCCTCTGCTGTCCAGTGAAAAACCCTATGACGCTTCTTCACTGTGTCCATCATCGCGGCACTAATTCCACTGAAATTCTGAATGAACTTTCTGTAGAAACTAGCCAAACCATAGAAACTTCTCACCTCGAAAACATTTCTGGGTGATGGCCAATTCTTGATCACTTCCACTTTCTCAGGGTCCATCTTCAATTCATTCGCCGAAATCACAAAACCCAAATAAATGAGCTCTGTTTGCATGAAGGAACACTTCTTCATGTTTATCAAAAGCTTCTCCTGATGTAGCTTCCTCATCACAATGGCCAAATGTTTCAAGTGTTCAGCCTTGGTCTTGCTGAAAATCAGTATGTTGTCCAGATATACAACTACAAACTTTCCGATGAATTCCCGTAGGACTTCATTCATCAGCCTCATGAATGTGCTCGGTGCGTTTGTCAAACCAAATGGCATGACCAACCATTCGTACAAACCCTCGTTTGTTTTGAATGCTGTCTTCCACTCATCACCCTCTCTCATGCGAATCTGGTGATATCCACTTTTCAAATCTATTTTTGAAAAATAATTTGCCCCACTCAGGCAATCCATCAGATCATCCATTCTCGGCAGTGGAAATCTGTACCTGATGGTAATCTTGTTTATCGCTCTGGAGTCTGTGCACATCCTCCAGCCTCTATCCTTCTTCGGAATTAGTACTGTCGGAACAACACACAGACTCAAACTCTCCCTGACCAGTCCTTTGTCCAGCAGATCCTGTACCTGTCTTTTGACTTCCTTGTTTTCCTGCGGTGTCAACCTATATGCAGCTTTATTCGGAAAACTTGTTCCGGGTATGAGGTCGATATGATGACTCACACTCCGCATCGGTGGCAACGAACAAGGTAGTTTGTCCATAATGATATCAGCGAACTCTCCCAACAGTTTCTGAATCTCATCTGGTAGGTCATCCACTCTTGTGCTAGTCAGGAAAATTCTCGGTTTCCTAACCACAAAGAATTGTGGATCTTCTTTCTTTTCTATCTCTGTGAGAAGTTCCTTCCCACTCATGAGAAGTATGGTACTTCTTACTTCTGGTTTTACTTCCTTATCCTTTATCGGAAGCAATATGTGTGTCATCCCATCCTTCTCTAGGTTATATGTGTTCATTCTTCCATCATGAACCACATTTCTATCATACTGCCATGGTCTACCCAATAATACATGACAGACATCCATGGGAATGACATCACACAGAATCCTATCCTTATATTCACCCATTTTGAAATCAACTAAACATTGTTTAGTGACACTCACCTGATGCCCTTTCTGCAACCATGATACTTTATATGGACTTGGGTGATTGGTCGTCTCCAGCTCTATCTTTTCCACCATCTCGGTTGAAACGAGATTGTCGGTGCTTCCGCTGTCCACTATGACCTTGCATTTCCAACCCTTGGTCTTGCACGTGGTCTTGAACAGTCTGGTTCTCTAAGCTGTGTCCTCCACCTCTTTCTCGGGTGTTAACAAAATTTTATGCACCTTCAATGACTTCCCACTTCCGGTGTCTTCATTCTCAATGTCACGCCTCTGTGCCTCAGCGACATGAGCTTCTCCTCTGTCCATTTTCCTATCTGGACAATCAACAGCTTTGTGTCCGTCCTTTCCACATGTAAAACATGTGATAATTACTCCTCGGCCTCTTCCTCTACCTCTTGTACAAGGAAAATTGTTTGCATCAGCATAATCTCCTCGCTGATCATTCTGCTGCCTCCTCGGCTCAACATATGGCTACCTCTGTGAGGTTCCACCTTTTTCAACCTTACCCTGAGGTTTCTTCCATTACTCCTTGGGCTTCTGGTATTTCTCCTGGGAAACTGTCTTGCCTCTGGGATGAGTTCTGCCTCGCCCTCGCTGTCCATGCTTACGGTTCATCTTTTCTTCGGCTTTCAGAGCCATCTAGTACGCATCCTCAACTGTTCGAATGGTAACCATACTCATTTCATCCTGAATGTCATATCTCAACCCATTCAAATATCTTGCCACCTTCTCATCATCACTCTCCCGATGACCTGCTCTGATATTGAGCTTGTAAAAATCCTCGGTGTATTCCTTCACCGTCATCAACTTCTATCTCAGGTTCTGCATTCGCCTGAACAGTGTGATCTAGTAATCCCTTGGGATGAACTTCGCCTTCATCTTAGTGATCATCCGATCCCAGCTTTTAATTTTCTGTTTTCCCTTGGAACATTTGTCTACTTGCAGCTCGTCCCACCATAAGGCTGCATGTCCCTTCAACTTGGTAACAACATGCCTTATCTTCTTGTCCTCTTCGATATCTTCGTAATCGAAGTAGGTGTCAAGAGCTCGGATCCAATCCAGCAACTCTTCTGCATCTAGATTCCCCTCATACGCTGGAATATCCATTTTGGTCTTGGAACTCATCCTGGAAATGGCTTTGATCAACCACTCTATTGAGGCGTCTTCTGCTGTGACCTCTTCTTCATGTCCATCTTCTTCTTCCACCTCGAAGCCACTAAACTCTCTAGCACCGACTTCGCATCTCTGCGCTGTCTCCATCTCCTCAAGCCTCGCTCGGAGATCTCGCATCTGGCGCTCCATTTCTGGATTCCTTGCTGGTCTACCTCTTCTTCTCACCTTCCTGTCTTCGGGATCTGGTGAATGTCTCTCCCTTCTTGGCAGCATGATGTCTTCTGTCTCTGCTACATAAAGCAAAGATATTCCTGCTCTGATACCACTTGGTGCAAAGGTCGTGACCTTCACGGTCCAACCGCTCTCACCAGGACCATCTTCTTCACTGACCGAAGAGCTTGCTCTCCTTACAAGATTGATACCCACTCTTCTCCTTGAAATCTGGGAATACTTCTTTCCCATTCATCTCTAGTAGGTACTAGATTAGGGAAACCAACAATCTTTGAAAAATCACAGAAGGCATACCTCTTTGCTACGATTTTGTTCATGTCATACCAGTGGAGTCGCCAACAGATCCATCCTTCAAAGAGTCGCCAGATAGATGATTACAAACAATTGATATCCAGACTTTGTCTATCATCAAAGTTGGATCTATGTCGTCTCCCAAGGAAGCTGAGCTTTAATCTCCTCTCCCCGGCAACGACGCCAATTTGTTATCACTCCAGGAAACTCTCCTAGGCTATAATTGATGCAGGGGCATCCACAACACATCAAGCAAGCTAGCGCATCGAGCAGGAAAGACAGTTGGACAACGCCTATACAAATTTTGAAATGCTTTGGGATTGTTGCACCACTCTTTAATGAAGGCATTCATAAAGAAGCGCGCTTGTATTGTAAAGGGGACCTTGAGCCTTTAAGCTCTCGTCCTTAGTAGATAGGAAGGCATTTAATAGATTTAATGCTGTTAGATAGGATATTGATTGTAGATTTGATAGTTGTAGATTTCGAGAGGGCAAACGGAATATAGGCACCCTCCTTTGTACATTGTAAGATATTGAGGAACAGGAGCAAGAAGAGAAGAGCAAGCAGAGAACCTGTGAAGAACACCCATGTATAGATTGAATTAATAGAAGAGAACCTTTCATTCAATTTCATGGTTTGTGTTGTTTTCTCTGTGTTGATATTATGCTCATGAATGTTTGTTTTCCTGTATGCATTTGCTTTGAATATGCTGTGCATGTGATTTCAAGAGGTTTAAATGAAGTCTGAGAGAGAAGAGAATGAGTTTCAATTGGTTCTCTGTTTGAGCCAGGAGATTCCTGCATAGAGTGCAGTTGAATTCATCTGCATAGAGTGCGTTGATGAGGCTAAGCAGTTAAACCCTTATTCTCATTCTCCCAGGAGTTAAATTGAGTTGATAGAGCCGTGCAGGAGGAGTGCAGGCTGAAATCGAAGTTTCAGTTGTAAATCTGAGCAGGGAGCTAAGGACTGCTATAGCAAGAAGTGCACAGAGTCTGGAAAAACTCAACACTTCGAGAGCTGTTGGAGGTCGAGCATGAGAAGTGTGTGTAAATTCTCTGAGGGAGTCAAAGTTGACAAGCTCAGGAGGGATAGTTCCTTCGTGGATACTGCTGGAACAGAACCAGGAGAGGCTTGAGCTAGAAGAAGCTTTGAAGCTGAAGAAATCCTCAAGTAGGAGAATCAACGGTCAGGATTCGCAAGAGAGATTTGCGAAGTCCTGCCGACCGCCAGATCTGGGATAATTTGCACGGGGTGTAACCCTTAGGCGCCAGAAGAACCAAGAGCCATCGAGATTCGGCATATCGGGTTTCCCGGAGGAAAGAGTTTCATAGCTGTTGAAATCGCGATTGGCGATTTCCCGATTTAATCGGAGCCGTTGATCGTGGGGATGCATGTCAAGGAATCCCATTTAATCGGGGTTCAGAGAATCGGGGTTCTCGACAATAGAGAACGCTTGTTAGGTTGGATTCGCGATCCATGAAATCTCGAGGTGATGTGGCAGTGTGGGACCCCGAGAGCTAGTGGAGTACAGTTGGCATTGTATCGGAGGATCGGACCATCGGGGTTCGGGGTTTGGAAATCCAAAGTGTTGACATCGCGAGTAGCGATATCTCGATAGGAGAAGTTTCGATAACGGAGGGGAGTCAACGTTGACTCACATCGGACTTTGGGAAATCGTAAGGTGAGAAACACACGACCATAGGATTTGCGAAATCGCGAAGTCTGATTTCCCGATTTGGAGGGAGATTGTAAGGAGAGCATCCTGTGGGTATGATATGGCGTGTGATATGGCCAAGTAGAGATTGCATTGATAGATTATTACTCTTGTGCCAGCTTATATATATGAGATTGCACCATCAGAAATATGTGGACAACTGAACACTCTACCTCAGTTCTCTGGTTCTTCTGGGTTGTTCCTTGCATACTATATGGTTTTTGGAATGTCATTGCTAAGCAACCCCAATTGGAGGCTGATGTTGGCTGTCTTGTTCATTCCATATATCTTTTTTTTGTTTTTGACCATTTTTTACCTGCCAGAATCTCCAAGGTGGCTTGTGAGTAAAGGGCGAATGCTCAAGGCAAAGAAGATTCTACAAGAATTGTGAGGCAGAGAGTATGTATCAAGGTAAATGACACTTCTAGTTGAAGGTTTGGGAGTAAGAGGTGACACATCTATTGAAGAATACATAATTCAGCCCGCTGAGGATCTGGGGGATGAGAATGAATCTGTTTCAGAATATGGTCAGATCATTTTATAGGTATCAATCTTGCAGAGAAAACACAGATTAGTATGCTCAGAAAACTTTTTCTATTTTGAATTCCAAAAAATCTAGGATTATATGGAAATCACAGAGCGCTCCCACTCTAGGTTAAAGTCATGCAAGCACCGATAAAAGAGACGAACGGGTATCCAGGATTTAGAATTTGTTATCTACTGGTATGGTTTGTTAAACAAGTGATTTAGAGCTGACAGATGAGGAGGAGTGCAGAGCCACAAATCAAGCATGGGATCATATGCAAAGGGAACCACGAGGAGCAATAATTTCTTGAGATTGCAGTGATATCATAACATTAGGAGCCGAAGATGTTAAACAACAAAGACTTCGATATCAGAGGGCTTGTTCTTAGAAACCCCTTTTTTATTAATGTTAAAATCTTGTTGAGTGTTTTGTTGTTTTTCAGGAAGCAAAGTTTCTTGAGTCTGCATATGTCCTTGGAAATTTTTATAGCAGCAGTAGGCCACGACCTTTTGATTGGCATGAACTCCATAAATTTATATTTAGTATCACTGAGGCAGCAGTTACAAGATCCTGGAGGTGAAGATGATATTGTGTAGGTATGGAGTATGGAAGATCGTGTTGTGGTGGCTTGGGGTGAGAGTTACATCTCTTGGGTCAATGATTTTTGTATTCGATTCATGCTGGACTTCACCTTGTTCAGATAGCATAGAGGAAATTTCATTAGTCCTGTATGGATATGGTTTCATGAGGTACAATGATGCTCTTTAAAGAAACCGAGGAGGGCGAAGTGTTTGATTCAAACACACCAGGGTTTTCTTTCTTTTCCTGGTGCATTATGTCTAGAGGATGTTTCAAAGGATTTTTTTTTTAGATGATCTATTGTTATTACAACTTTTTGCTAAAGGCATCTCAAGACAAATGTTTTGTATCTGAAGCTGCTGGAAAATGAAAATTCAAACACCTCAAGCTACCTGCAATGCTCTCATTTCAGGGTTGGAGTTATTCTCGAATTTCCAAACCATGGTTACAGATCTAACCATCTTTCCAATGTCCAACACCTCTCTTCTCAGTGAAGAGATTGTCACAACATATTCCATGTCGATGTGCAAACAACATTTCCAGGGGAGTTTGAAGCAAACATGTTACAGATAAAGAAGATTGTGAAAGATAACAACAAACTTTGGAGAATAGCCAGATGATACATTAAGATGAATGACTCCATGCCCAAAACTAAAGGCATAAGGTCTGCCAGGATTTTGAAGACCTTGCAGGGAGGTCTCCATCCCAGTTGGAGCCAGATGTTAGCGATAATACGCACTGGCAATTTTTTGAAGAATGATGCCTAATCTTGCAGGGAACTTGTGGCTACCTTCCCAATCTCCAAATTCATATCTGAATGTACCATTGGAAATCTTAGGATGTCTAATTGTCAATCGACTATTTGAGCGTGTGAAATGGCCTTTCCACGGCTAGGAAAATTGATTTTTCCCAAGGTAGTTTATTTCTGGAAAACCTACACTTTCGGTGGTTAACTAGCCCTAAATTTTGCCTTCATTAACCACCGAACGCAGAGCTTTTGGTAGTTAAAGCACCCAGTTTTTCTAGTGTTAACCACCGAAAGCCTGTCACTGCCAGAATGACAGAATTTTTGCCCAGATCAGGATTTTTTGAGTTGGAATGGTTTGAATCCTCTTTGAATGGACATTTGTCAAATTATCAAGTCAGATCCAATATCTATTTTTGATGGATAAGGGAAAGAAGAGGTGTTTCAATCATTTTTGGTACCTTTTTCAAAGGCAGAAAATCATGATTTTTTTCACACCTCAGCAAATTTGAATTTTATCTCTTGGAAGAGTCATCAATCAGCCTTGGAAGGCTATTCTGCACTGCACAGGGACTCTACAAGATTTGAAGACAATGGAATGTGGATTTGACCTTATTTTTAGGACCATCCCTTATCTTTGGTAAACTGAATTTTGACTTTCTATCTTTAGCATATCTGATCTATGCTTTTAGGATCTCAAAACTGCATTGTAAAGCTATAAAGCTAAAGATAGAAGATGAACTAAGGGTTCAATTTTGAGTTCTATATGCTATTGTTTTGTATGAAAGACACTTTCTTTAATATATCGGCCTACAAGATTATTTCATTTGTTACTGTCAGACCTTCTTTCATCTTTGTCTATGCTTATGAGTGGAATTAGTTCTTTTGTCTCTATTTAATGATCCTATGGTAACTGTCATCTTACTTTTGATTGTCAAACAAGAATCACAAGCATCTTTGGCTAGTTTTTTGACCCATCATATATATGGTTTTATGTATGTTCTGGTTGATTGATTAGTTTTCTTATCCCTTTGTTATACAAACCTATCTGACAATAGCTCTTGAAGGCCTTGTGTTGCATGATTATGGTTAAGACTGTCTTGAGGATACAATCCAGAGGTTAAGATATTCATCTTGATCCAAAACCACACTTATTATTCAGAAAATAATTTCCAAAAAGATTAAGTTACCAGGTAGCTTTGACTTACAGCCTAGGAGAGTTTCCTGGAGTGATAACAAATTGACGTCGTTGTCGGGGAGTGGAGATCGAAGCTCAACTTCCTTGGGAGATGACATAGATCCAAATTTGATGATAGAAAAAGTCTAGACATCAATTGGTTGTAATCATATATCTGGCGACTCCTTGAAGGACGCATCTGTTGGTGACTCCACTGGTATGACATGAACATAGTCGTAGCAAAGAGGTATGCCTTCTGTGATTTTTCAAAGATTGTTGGTTTCCCTAATCCAGTACCTACTAGAGATGAATGGGAAAGAAGTATTCCCAGATTTCGAGGAGAAGAGTGGGAAGTGCCAGCTGAATACTTGTTGGATTTTCATGACTTTATTCATCGTCTTGAACTTGTGCATGAGGATGTTTAGATCAATATCTTCGAGTTTTCTTTAGAGGGGATCACTCGTGATTGGTGCCGGTCACTTTCAGTTGCCAGTATCAACTCTTTGGCAGATTTTCATGCTACCTTTCATTTGTTTGCAAAGAAATATTTTCAGCTGATCTTTTATATCCCGAATGTTGTCATGAATTTCATTTATTGACTAAAGATTCAGATAGTCATGAAGAGCATATTGTTATAAGGGATACATCTTATTGTGATCGAGACATTGATGATCTTCACGATGGAATCCATAGTATAGATGTTTTTGACACTATACCAAATGAATTTACTATCTTAAATTGCCATGAAGATTAGATTGTCCCATTTGAATACTTGAAAAATGATAAACATATTTTTATTTTAAAATGTGACAAAGTTGAATCTGTAGCAAATAATGAGAACAGTATTCAACTTTTAGATTTGCAGACAAAGGGAAATTGAAACATACATGAAAAGGAAGATGATGAGTAGAAAGGTTTAGATCAACAATACATCAGGCATGTTTCTTTGATCGAGGTTGAGCAGTTTACATTTAACAAGAAGATCGATGAAAGCCATTGGCAGCAACATGTCAGTCTTCAGTTGGAACAACTGCTTAAAGAGGTATTCCTTGATTTTTTTGATGACCCTTTTGCCGATTATTGGGAATCTATGAACAACATAAATGTCAAAATAATTCTTTCAGAATAAGGATGGTTCTGTCATCCTTTTAAAATGCATTTCTGCATTCTAGGCATTCCTTTACTTTTTGGGTCCAGATCAAGGATGTTACCAATTATTCATATACTTGTATGGCTTCATTGGAATAATGATTTTACCTAATCTGGAAGAAGTACATTGGTTAGAGTAGGAGTAGATAAGAAGAATAATCTCTTTCTTTGAGAAGGAAAATTACTTTCGGTTTTCTTAAATAAGAAGAGAAAACTACAAGTCAAGCATTAATTATCAATGAATGCCATAATAGTTGCACACACATTAGGAAAAGAGACTCCCTTTTTACTTTTAATGGCTGGATCTGGACCATCCTCTCCATTGTCATCTTCATGGCTGTTGGTACTACTATTATAGCTAGAGATCATGGCATCATCTTTGTGGTTGCTAGCTGTAACTGCATCATGCGGCTCTTGAAGACGAGAAATGGATACTGTTACTCCCATTCAAATAATACAAAGAGAGCGAGTTCAACCAAATAATAGATGGGAAACCCCTTGTTTCTAAGAAGTTAATTGATGCAGTTGTCAACCATACCAAGGAATTTCCAATGCTCTAATTCCTCGTCATCTGGATTTCTATTTTTGTTTCTATTTGCGCCTTTTCTTCTTATTCAAAAGGCACAAACATTGTTTTACAACGAAAACCAATTCATCCAGCAGATGTTTCATCTCTGTCTGCTCAAGATTTTAGTGTAGTTGGCAACGAACTCAAGCCCTAAACTTAGGGTTATGATATTGTTGAGAATGTATTCGTACATCTGTTGCTTCAGCTCTGTCTATGGGATGACATTGAATATGTAGAAGGGTTGGCGGTTGTATGGATTAATGGCATCGTGTTTGGTGTACCAAATCGTTTCCAATTTTCTACGCTTGTACAGAACAAGATCTTTTGCCGACAACAGTCTAATGGGTCATAAGCAAATTCTTGCACCACAATGTCAACAAACGCTTCTGGGTTATTATCATTTAAATCCATTTAAACAAATTGAGAAGAGAACTTATCTTCTCCTGAGACAGAAGTCGGAGGAGTGACTCCTTTGAAAGCTATTGGCAAAGGATTTTCATAGAGAGAATGTCTTTTCTCCCTGGTCGCAGAATGATATAGAAACTGAAATCATAAAAAACATTTTCATACGGGACTAACATAAGAATGGTGTTGTTTAAGAGAAAAAAATAAAATAAAGGAAGAGTTAAAGAATCCGATGCATGGGGGATTCGATATATGAATGCAAATAGGCAGTTGCCAGGAACACTTTGCAAGAAGAGAATGTGCGTGCAGTTGTCCAATGAAGAAACACAACTGTCCAATGAAGATCCACATCCAGGGAAACAACAAACTCTGCCTTCATCTTAGGCTCCTTCTATGCTGTATTTTCAGTAGCTAAGGCCAATGGCGAACGGAGCTCCTCTGTCTCACCAGCTATTTATACACCAACACAATTATAGAGGGAAAGAAAACACAGGTGTTGATTTTTTTTTAAATTTGTAGATCGCCCAACAAACCTATTATTTGGCGTGTGATATGGCCAAGTAGAGATTACATTGATAGATTATTACTCTTGTGCCAGCTTATATATCTGAGATTGCACCATCAGAAATATGTGGACAACTGAACACTCTACCTCAGTTCTCTGGTTCTTCTGGGATGTTCCTTGCATACTGTATGGTTTTTGGAATGTCATTGCTAAGCAACCCTAATTGGAGGCTGATGTTGGTTGTTTTGTTCATTCTATCTATCTTTTTTGTGTTTTTGATCATTTTTTACCTGCCGGAATCTCCAAGGTGGCTTGTGAGTAAAGGGAGAATGCTCAAGGCAAAGAATATTCTACAAGAATTGCAAGGCAGAGAGGATGTATCAAGGGAAATGGCACTTCTAGTTGAAGGTTTGGTAGTAGGAGGTGACACATCTATTGAAGAATACATAATTCGGCCCATTGAGGATCTGGGGGATGAGCACGAATCTATTTCAGAATATGGTCAGATCATTTTATACGTATCAATCTTGTAGAGAAAACGCAGATTAGTATGCTCAGAAAACTTTTACTATTTTGAATTCCAAAAAATCCAGGATTATATGGAAATCACAGAGCGCTCCCACTCTAGGTTAAAGTCATGCAAGTGCCGATCAGAGAGACGAACGGGTATCCAGGATTTAGAATTTGTTATCTGCTGGTATGGTTTGTTAAACAAGTGATTTAGAGCTAACAGATGAGGAGGAGTGCAGAGACACGAATCAAGCATGGGATCGTATGCAAAGGGCACCACGAGGAGAAAGAATTTCTTTAGATTGCAGTGATCTCATAACATCAGGAGCCGAAGATGTTAAACAACAAAGACTTCAAGATTAGAGGGCTTGTTCTTAGAAACCCCTTTATTATTAATGTTAAAATCTTGTTGAGTGTTTTGTTGTTTTTTAGGAAGCAAAGTTTCTTGAGTCTGCATATGTCCTTGGAAATTTTTATAGCAGTAGTAGGCCACAACCTTTTGATTGGCTTGAAATCCAGAAATGTATATTCAGTATCACTGAGGCATCAGTTACAAGATCCTAGAGGTGAAGATGATCTCGTGCAGGTATGGAGTATGGAAGATCATGTTGTGGTGGCTTGGGGTGAGAGCTACATCTCTTGGGTCAATGATTGTTGTATTCGATTCATGTTGGACTTCACCTTGTTCAGATAGAATAGAGGAAATTTCATTAGTCCTGTATGGATATGGGTTCACGAGGTACAATGATGCTCTTTAAAGAAACCGAGTAGGGCGAAGTGTTTGATTCAAACACACCAGGGTTTTCTTTCTTTTCTTGGTGCATTATGTCTAGAGGATGTTTGAAAGGGTTTGTTTTTAGATGATCTATTGTTATTACAACTTTTTGCTAAAGGAATCTCAAGACAAATGTTTTGTATCTGATGTTGTTGGAAAATGAAAAGTCAAACACCTCAAGCTACCTGCAATACTCTCATTTCAAGGTTGGAGCTATTCTCGAATTTCCAAACCATGGTTACAGATCTAACCATCCTGCCAATGTCCAACACCTCTCTTCTCAATGAAGAGATTGTCACAACAGATGCCATGTCGATGTGAAAACAACATTTCCAGGGGAGTTTGAAGCAGACATGTTACATATAAAGAAGATTGTGAAAGATAACAACAAACTTTGGAGAATAGCCAGATGATACATTAAGTTGAATGACTCCATGCCCAATACTAAAGGTAAAAGCTATGATAGGTTCTTGAACACCTCACAGGAAGGTCTCCATCCTAGTTGGAGCCAGATGTTAGCGATAAAACGCACTGGCCATTTTTTGAAGAATGATGCCTAATATTGCAGGGAACTTTTGGCTACCTTCCTAAGCCTCAAATTCATATCTGAATGTACCGTTGGAAATATTAGGATGTCTAGTTGTCAATCGAATATTTGAGCGTGTGAAACGACCTTTCCACGGCTAGGAAAATTGATTTTTCCCAAGGCAATTTATTTCTGGAAAACCTGCACTTTCGGTGGTTAATTAGCCCTGAATTTTTACTTCATTAACCACCAAAAGAAGAGATTTCGGTAGTTAAAGCACCCACTTTTTCTAGTGTTAACCACTGAAAGCCTGTCACTGCCAGAATGACCAAATTTTTGCCCAGATTGGGATTTTTTGAGTTGGAATGGTTTGAAACCTCTTCGAATGGACATTTGTCAAATTATCAAGTCAGATCCAATATCTATTTTTGATGGATAAGGGAAAGAAGAGGTGTTTCAATCCTTTTTGGTACCTTTTTCAAAGCCAGAAAATCAGGAGTTTTTGCACACCTTAGCAAATTCGAATTTTATCTCTTGGAAGAGTCATCAATCAGCCTTGGAAGGCTATTCTGCACTGCACAGGGACTCTACAAGATTTGAAGACCATGGAATGTGGATTTGACCTCATTTTTTGGACCATCCCTTATCTTTTGTAAATTGAATTTTGACTTTCTATCTTTAGCATATCTGATCCATGCTTTTAGGATCTCAAAACTGCATTGTAAATCTATAAAGCTAAAGATAGAAGATGAACTAAGGGTTCGATTTTGAGTTCTATATGCTACTGTTTTGTATGAAAGACACTTTCTTTAATATATTGGTCTGCAAGCTTCTTTCATTTGTTACTGTTAGACCTTCTTTCATCTTTGTCTATGCTTATGAGTGGAATTAATTCTTTTGTCTCTGTTTAATAATCCTATGGTAACTGTCATCTTACTTTTGATTGTTAAGCAAGAATCACAAGCATCTTTGGCTAGTTTGTTGACCCATCATATATATGGTTTTATGTATGTTCTGGTTAACTGATTAGTTTTCTTATCCCTTTGTTATACAAACCTATCTGACAATAGATCTTGAAGGCCTTGTGTTGCATGATTATGGTTAAGACTGTCTTGAGGATACAATCTAGAGGTTAAGATATTCATCTTGATCCAAACCCACATTTATTATTCAGAAAATAGTTTCCAAAAAGATTAAGTTACCAGGCATCTCTGACTTACAGCCTAGGAGAGTTTCCTGGAGTGATAACAGGGTGAAATATAAAAGGAATTTTGGAACTCAAAATAATAGCATAATAACAGTAAAGGTCATTTCCTGTACTTGAAGTAATTTAAAAATATTTAAATAAAAACGAAGAAACACTGTTAGAGAATTTGATGCTTTAATCTTGAAAGAATCTCATATCATAACAGGGGGAAGAAAGAAAGATAAAATTTCTAATGAATTTTAAGATATAACCATCTGACAGACCTACAGGTCTTGAAACTGTTGATAACAGTCACAGTGGAAAAATTGTAAATAATTTGATAGCCAAATACATTCAAACTATAGTAGAATTTTGAATTAAACTATAATTGACCATTCATTAGAAAGACATAGAGCACAAAACATTGAAAGACATTGAAAAAAAAGTGAAGGGATACATAGCTTCAAGGGGATAGAATTCATAATCTGTTTTGCATCATATATATTATTTCAAATTGGTAAACTTCTAATACAATCGGCTCCCAAAAATGAAAATCCATTTCTTAGTCTTGTGAAAATATATTTATACATCATCACCCAACCTTTTTTCTGTTGGTGATTAACTAACTCTCGGAGACTAATGGTTACATGAATATGAAATAGTGAACCGTTTCTATTTCTATATTTATTTTCTTTGACCGATTTCGACGCTGAAATCTTCAACATAATACTTTATTTCTTTGTCGATGAAGCTGCTTCTTCTTTTTTGAGATAATCGATACATTTTCCCAGGAGTTGCACCAACATTGTAGGAGCCTCTGGAATATCTTTTTCCTGGAATAGGAAGAATTTTTTCTGTAGCCCTAGTAGACGGTCTTCAACTACTTTTCCTATAAATTCAATATCTTGTAGCTTCAAATTTGGCCTCACCATCCACTTATTAATCTGTGTAAAATCGATTATCCTTATCTGTGAGATCTCTGTTTGAATTTCTTTTAGATCTTCCTTGAATTTTAACTAATGTTTGAAAATATTAATTTCTCCTAATAGACCAGGATAGTTGTCTTCTCCAATGTTTAATGAAGCCTTATATAGAAGTTGGAAAATTTCTTGGCAGTCATCGTTAACCTCCTTGGTTAATATTTTGTTTTCGACAATGCTTGCCTCCCAAACCTTGAGTACTATATCCCCTTTAATTTGCTCCGCAACAGATAACTTATGAATCTTTCCAATCTCTTCTTTTGTTGAAAGGGTCACCGCCCTTTGAAAAGTAGTTATGGCTGCCTTTGTCTCTCTTTCCTTTAGGAGAATATTCTCCAATGATTTTCTCGTCTCCTTAAAGTAGTTCCGAATAATTTCTAGCTTAGAGATCAACCCTTGTTTCTCTTTTTCTATTTCTGCATGAATTTCCAAGGCCTGGGTTTGGAAAGCTTCTATCTCTACTACTTGATTTTGGATTGAACTAATCTTGTTCTGTAATTACTTATTTATTTCCTCTTGCTGTAAAGCCTGTTCTTGGCTAGCCTGTATTTTCTGATTTGCTTCCTCCAAGTTTTCTTTCATTTGTTGAATCTCTTGAATGTCATTTGATCTAGCTTGTTCTAGTCCATTTTTTATCCCCCAACTGATACTTCTTTCGGTTTCTTTCAATTGACCCTGTAGCTGAGCTATCATTTGGTCTTTTTGTTCCAACATAGTTGTCAAACTACCCACAAAGTACAAGTTTTCTTAGGCTAAGGCTCCCATTGTGCCTGCTATCTTTGTGGAGAATTCTCCCTCTTTAAGCGTTTGTCCATCTATAATGATCTTGTGTTTTTTGATCATCATATCTCCTCTTGGGTGTATTTCCTGTTTTAGGACATCCTTTCTCTTTTTACAAAAAAAATAATCGAATGAAGGAATTTCATCCCTAGAGATAGGCTCAAGATCACTAATGTATAGAGCCGCCTCTTGGGGGTTTCCATAGGTAGACTACAATGGAGTCAAAGAAGTAATGGGACTGCCAAGTTCCATTGATGTTGTTCTTACTACCTTTTTGGGAACATCCTCAGGGATTTTTGGGGATGTTTCTAGATCCTTTCCCTTCCCTGCCTCTGATTCTTTTGTCTGGGGAATTTCTGTGTCTTGTGGAGGTATTTCAGTCTCCTTCATCTTTCCTTTTGTATTTGCTTTATCCTGTACATTTGTTTCAAAGTCTAGGGGAGGCCCTTCCTGCTCTGGAGGTGGGGTCATATATTCACCCTGCAAACTCTTTGGTAAACAACTTCGCCTATGGCTCTGGAATGACATGAAACCAACCTGTGAGTCAGGTGACATGGCTCATACCCTGTTCAATACCTCTTCATAGGATTTAACTTCCTTGAATATATCATCATAAACAAATTCCTCATGTTCATAAGCTTTCAAATTACAGTGCATCAAATGTATGCTTACTAATTGATAAGGGTCATGCTTTATGTGCTCAATATCTACCAATTTTATTTCTTCTAGTGATTCAGCCTCCACTTTAGAATGGCCTAGATTTAATAATGAAAATTTTCCGACATACACAGGGAAGCTTGGCCAAGATTTCTTCTGAGCCACCTTGAGCTCTATTCCAATACCACCTTTCACTATTTGATGTGCTACCTCCCTCAATACCAGTATATCTGGGAGGAATTTAGGGAGTGAAAGAGGAGGGATAGAACAACCATAAACCCTAATGTAGAAGAAATTTTCGTCAACAAACCAGTCGGCTATTTCTTTGAGAATTTCTGAGACTGGCTCAGAAATGCGAGGGGGTTCACAGCCATAGAAAATTTTATGTAATGGGTTTACTACAAAATGACAAATTTCATAGAACACATTCTTGGCATTTTCTTCCCAAAGTGAAAAATGATATTCATGAATGGGTTCGGGACATGTTATGTTCCAACTCCAATTCATCAGAGGAAAAGGAGTCACATAGCAGATTGCATCCATAATGTATGCTGACATGTAAAAGGCCACTGGTTGACCTTTAGATTTTGTAATTATATAATTTGAAACTTCTTGAGCTAAGGTATCAGACAAAATCTTACTCTAGTTGAAAGTGTATCCTTTTGAAGCTTCTTCTAATAAGGGCACCCAATCTACAAAAAAATGACAGGGATCCTTCCTCCCAAAAAGTCTACACAGCATAATGGCTACATAGACCATGTATTCGTTCAAAGACGTTGTGGCGTAAACTCCATGGTTATCAGCCCTAAATTTTGATGGACATCTCCACCAACCTATGATTAAATCAGGATAAGTTTGGTCTGCCTCAATACACTCCTTCCTTTGAAATTCAACTAAAAACTCGGCATTATAAATATATTTAGGATTTGGCGAAAGTTTATACATTACTCGTATATGCTCTGGCCTGAATGGGTTGATAATGACCCCGTGATCATTTAGAATGCTCCTTGTCGGAATATCAACCTTTTCTAGGGCCCAACTGATCATATCATTGTACGCCATAAGCCGAGGGTGCACCATGATCTTATGAAGCTCTGATTCAACTATATCTCGAAAGTGGTTCTCAGAATCAGTATGAGAATTCTTGAATTCATATTCTAGGAGTTCAAAGATTTGAGTCCAAGATTTAATTGAGTCTATAGCATGTGGCGTAGTGTCAGATATGATATCTCCTTCCTATGTATCCTCACTCTTCTTCGACGCTTTCTTTGGTGCCATGACTTTTAAGTTAGATGGAAAATTTGTTCACAGAAAGGGAGTATCTGAGTTCGGCTGAATGTGTCTTGCACTTGGTAGTATGAAACAGAAAATGTTGTGATAGACAGACTTTCAAACTCTCTTTTAGATCATTTAATGATATAGGTACTGGCACAACTGACAAGAATTCAATACATTGAATGCAGTGGATATTTTACCAAGATATGCATTAGTGTCACATATCATCAGTTATCCTTTATTTAAATGGGCAAATTTTGGTGCTTTTGAATTCAAAAATTGGAACATTTCATTCAATTGAAAACCGAAACGTGAACAAGACCTAAAAAGATTAATTTTCATTAATCATGCTTCCAAAACAAAGTTAATATAGACTAATTATAGATTAAGGTTCAAGATTTCATGTTTCAGGATTTCGGGGATGGAGTTGACAAGAGGTATGTTATTATTGAATCCCGATCTCTGAAATCGCGAAATCACGACATGATTAATTAAGACTTAAATTAATTTTGACAAAATAATTGATCGGTATTAAGCGATTTGGGATTTCGGGGATCATGTTGACAGGAAGTATGTCATCGCTGAATCCCGATTTCTGAAATTGCGAAATGATTAACTTAAGCCTTAACTTTCGATATTAGCAAATTAATTAACCGGGATTAAAAATTTAACGCAAATTATGGGTCAGGATTTCGCGTTTCAGGATTTCGGGGATTGTGTTGACAAGAGATATGTTATCGCTGAACCCCGAGTCCCGAAATCGCGATATGATTAACTTAAGCCTTAATGTTTTGTGTTAGTGAATTAATTAATCCGAATTTGAACTAACTCTCATTCTTTCGGGAAATCGGGGATCGGGATTTCGTGATTCAATAAGTATTGAAATATATGTTCTCAGCAAACCTCGAATCCCAAAAACCTTTTAAAGTTAATCTTAACTCTATTAGGTTTAAATCTTATCAAGATTAAAATAACTTTATAGAAAATGCATCGGGACTCTTATAACATTTTAGGTTTTTTGCCTTTTTATTATTTAAAGAATAAATTTATTTCGGGAAATCGGTATCGTGTGCTTGGGAATGATAACGAAGCTTATTCTTTATGAAAAGCCGAAACCCGAAAAAGGGAAGTTTGGGTCTTCAAATTAAAAAAAAATTTAAAACCTGTTTCAACATTGGATATGGAACATGCTATGAAGATCCACGATGATGCAATAAGTAGTGTATTTAAATATTATGTTGTTGTTGGTTTTGCACTTGTGCTTGAGTTGGATTGAAAGCTAATGGTTTATAGTTTTCCTTCCGGCACAAGCACAGTGATCCAATCATAATATTTTGAGCCACATAGAATAGTGTGATATTTGTACAATTTTGAAGTTTATGAATAATGTATTATTAAGTATACTATACTTTGCTTCCAATGCACAAGTACGCAACTATTAAAGTAACAAGCACAAGTATTTTAACAACATGTATTATTTTTCTCTCCTAAAGAACATGGCATCTCTAATGTATAGTTAAGGGCTTCCAAAAACAATTTCATTAATGGATAGAGGTACAAGATCACACTCTACTTCATCAACATAACTGTCTGACAAAACTTAAATATAAAATTTTTGAGGTTCTAAAGTTCAACATCCCTATGTATCCATGTTAAAGTGTATGTCCTCAGATGAGTTTATGTAGGGAGTCCTAACATTTGAACTAAAGATTCAAAATGAGATTTCCTAACTTTAAGAATAAAAATGATAATTGTCTAATATTTATATTAACAAAGATTCTATTTGGAAGAAAATCTCTAGCTTGGTTTCCTATTTATCATGTTTAGACAATAAGCATCCTCACTAAGCTAGCTATAAATATCACCGCTCCTCATGGAATTTGTTTGACATCTAACATAACATCCATGTTGGACTTTCTTTGATTTTCCAAAGGACCTCGTGGTTCTAAAACCTTTGCAGATTTCTTATGAGCACAATTCATACACATACATCAATAAAACAAGTGCCATATCCATAGTTAAATAAGAACTTGGTGGTTTGATATGAGTTGATATTTTTCATTCTTTGATACTACTTGGATCTCTAATTGTCCGGTCTTCATATATATTTTATGTGTAATTTATATGTAAGGTGCCTTTTGGCGGATGGTGGGGAAAGGTTTTTCATTGCGTACAAAATCGTTGCCATACCATTTTTAATTATTGCAACTATATTACTTTTTTGAAGGTTGTTTTTTTTATAAGACACACTTTACATGGTTTAACCTTAATTACAAGTTACAATTCAATTGTGTGTTACATAATTCATAGGAGCTATAATGGAAAATGTAATTTTGACAAAATGGGACTCTGTTGACCTCCTAATTAATGGTCAAGTTATTGGGATAGGAAGGGTTGAATCTACAAACAATGGGACTTATTATGGTGAATAAAGGGTTAATGCAGGCTATGTTACAGTTTTCACTCAACCACATTTGATTGTGGAAGATATTGATGATGGGGACATAAATCCATGGAAGATCATGGATTTGAGGCACAACATAGGTAAATCAAAATTTTGAAGCATGTGTTAAGTGTTATTGATAATACATTGAATTTTTTTTTAGCAAATAGTGTTAAGTGTTATTGATAGTATATTGAATGTTTTTTTAGCAAATATTGTTAAGTGTTATTGATAGTATAATGAATGTTTGTTTTAGCAAATACTGAGTTTCTTTAATTTGGTGTACAGGTGCAAATGTTTCTTTGCATTTTCTAGTGGAGACAAGCTAGATCTTCTGCAAGGTGGAGTGAAGGTGGGTGAGGGTTCCATATTCAATATAGAGCTTGGTCATAAGGTGCATGAAAGGATGGTAAAGAAAGGATGCATAGTGGTTAAAATTGATAAGGTGTTAAAACATGATGCTCCTCTATCACATCCAATAGGATTTGAGCATACACTAGTGGGTGCATTGGAATCTTATGAGACTTGGCCAAAATCAGATTTGGAACCTCATTGTCATGATCATCCCATAAATATTCCCCAAGATAGGGTTACATTCACATGTACAGGGGTTTCTCTTACACATGGATGCATGGGAACAAGCATGTGCATTTCCAAAGGAATGATAGTTAATGTCCACGAGGATGGCATGGTTGAGGTTGAAACACTAGATGAAATGGACTCCAGTGTTTGAGTGGAAGAGATACATGGAAATTGTGAAATATGTAGGATTAGGGATAAGTTTATACATTGTTTTGTTAGATGGCCAATAAATAAGTTCGTGGACAACATTGGTGAGATGTTAAGGGTCAATGAAATGTTCAAGGAGCCACCCAAGTAAATGGTGATATGGGATGTGATAGAGGACACAAGTCCCTTAAACAAAGGGGATGGGGATTTTTATCATGAAAAATATATGGATTCAAATGATATGCATGCAATGAGGCCATATAAAAGGATTAAGCAAGTTATGGCTACAAAAAAAGTTGCAAAATATCAAACAAAGATAGATGAAGAGAAAGAAATCCGACTTTTGGCAGCGGATGAATGTTGTAAACAAGATTGTCTTCAACATGTGGATAGGAAGGCCATTTCAGTTGCTAGAAGGGGTATGGAACACATAAATAAAAATGGTATTAGGGAATTTGTCTTGAATTCACTCATTTCAAACACAATTATGTCAAAAACCCATGGCCATGGCCTACCTCGTATTGTTAGAAAAGTAAAGGACATGAGATTTAATGGTAATATTATTTGTAAGAAAGCATAGTACAATATACATAAGATTCCTCAAAGGATTTTCTATAACTACCAACATTATTTCTAGCATGGACATATCAAAGCCATTCATGGTAACACCAACACATGCAAAGCACATGCACATACCATGGTAGCCATAGAAACATTACGCATAATTGTAATGGATAATTCAAATTATTCACCAAAACAAACACATCAAGTTGAAGAAGATGGAAGATTTTCTCCTTTAAGTTCATTGCCTTCTATTTACACACAAAGTTCTTTGTTAAATGAGATCAATTAGGCTCTTCAAAAGCTCAATTATCTATCAATATCACAACCAACAATGAATAAGATCTCGAATACTCATTTTTGAGATGTGGCATTCTCAAAGAATACCAACTTCAGTAAATGTAGTGAATGTATCGTGTTGAAAGCACAGATAAAGTCAACAACTACAAAAGAGTTGGAAGAAAAGGCACGAAGTAGATTGAAAAAACATAACAAGATTGTTATGTGTGGAAGATATTTCTACTATGCCCACAGAATTATGTTAGAGCGATTTCTGAAGGAGTATTTGAGCATTATCCATGATAAAATGGACAAAACAAAGACTTCAATCCCAAGGATACTTGTCAAATCAAAATCTACTGCAGGAACAAACTTGGGTTTGTCATTGAAAGGTATGCTAACACATGAACATAAGACATAAATTTTTGGTCATTTCTCCCTACCATATGTATATATGGGATCACAATTTACCATTACATCCTTTTCAAAGTGCTTGAGGTACCTTGAAGACCCACACTTCAATATGTATGGTGATTTTCTTTATGAGAGTGGAAGTGCTAGAAACCCACTCTCAATTGCATTATGAGACAATTGTATTTACTCAAAATGTAGAGTGTACAAGGATGATTTTCTATCTCATGGAAGATCAAAAAGTCATAATGTTGATTTTAAACATCTTCCTCCACATATGTGGTTACAATTGGACAATGCAGCAAGTGATAATAAGAATCATTATCTTTTCATGTTTCTATCACTTTTAACTGCACTTGGTTTCTTCTTCATCACCATTGAGGTTGAGTTCTTGCTTGTGGGACACACTCATGAAGACATAGATGGAACCTATCGAAGAATGTCTTCCAACTTGAAAAGTAACGACATATATTCTTTACCTGAAACGATGGATACATATCACATGATTGAAAAAAAAAATGAGTTTCCATCTACACCGATTGACAAGGTGTATGACTTCAAATGTCTCAATGGATACATCAAGGAGGGAAAAATGCACTAGTCGGACATCTTAATGTCCAATACTTCCAATTTCTTGTACTCATTGATGTTATAGTACTAAGGTACAAAGGATCCATTAGAGATATTGAGTGGTAAGAACCAATTGAGTTGTGGAATATAAGTGAGGAAGGTCGACCTAAATTTCCCACAGGGAAGCCATCTTTCTAAGGTTTGAAAGATAATGATGTCTATTTAAAATAACTAAAGGAAGGAATAACATCATACATAAAAATGTGGAAAGACACTATCGAAAATGATGATTCACCAATTGTTATAGAGGATTGGAAACATAAAGTAGAGTATTGGGAAAGAATTCTTGATATATTAGATGAAATCCACAATGATCATGCAATAGTGGAAGGAATTGATTCATCTTCTAAGGATTTCTGACCCAATACCAGGCAAATTGTCAATGCTAATCGTAATGCACTCCATGTAATCTCAAGTATTATGGATGGGTATTTTGATAATGTGACATATTAACTAGTATATGTTGGATACAAGTGCAACAAGCCAAAGCCAACATTCAATCCTATGATTGATCTTGAGAAAGGAAAGATGTTACTAGCTAGATTAGGAAATGAGGATGAAGGGGAGATGATTCAGATGGAAAAATCCACCTCAAATATATTCCAAGACGATCAAAGTGAGACTCTTCTGTAAAGGTTGATTGGTGGGAGCCTAATTCAGGGAAAAATATTAGAACAATATTGGGTACCAAATCCTGATGACATAGAACTTGGATCTATTCCAATTAATAACATAGTTTGGGCATGGATGCCAAAGAAAGAACATTGCAAGAAGACCAAGATAAATACATGTGGTGTAGAAGTTGTACTTGCTCTACTTGAGCGAATACCATAGATCATGTGGAGATGATTCATAAATGTAATTTTTTCCTTTGAAGGATATACTAATATACATGAAGATACACTTTTCAATGTTTGTTGTATATCAAATATTCTCTTCATATTTTTTTTGAGGAGTTTTATGTTATTTAATACATATATGCAAATTTTGGTTCAACTTCAATGTATTCATGTGACGATGCTTTATGCAAATTACATGATACCATTCAATATTTATTTTTTCAATGCTTTGTTTAGATCAACATAACTTCTCACTATATCAAACTTGCATAATCAAATCCAATAATGCACTTAAAAACATTTTCTAGACTTGGTCTATTAAAACTATATTGGAGTAGCTAATTATTATTATTTTCAATATAAAACATTTAAACACTTCATGAATAAATGATAGACACTTGTATAGTTTGAAGTGAGTTGTCCCTAATATTCCTTATTATATTTGATATAAATCAAATTGTACATTATGTTGCATTCTAATTCATAATAATTTAATTTTGATAGCTAAATAACTTGCCAACTCTAAAGTGGTGTGAACATTATACTCAACATAGATAAACCAATTACTTAGTGTCTATTATCAAAATTTAAACACAATTAATATGTCGTTAATTTACAGGGAATAAATTTCTTACACAAACTATTATTCATGAGTCAATTCTTGATAAACTTTTCTTTAATACAGAAATATAAATATCATTGATAATATAAATTTTGTAAGGAATCTAAGTTTTAAGGGAATATTAAAAATCAAATTGTACTACTATGTCTCTATTCTAATTTTTACTTGATTTTGATTGTTAAAATGATTAATAATAAACAACGAACACAATATTAACATCAATGCCATTAAATAACTCTCGTATAGATGAAGCATAATAATAAACCGATTAATAAGAAACAATGAACACAATATTAACATCAATGCCATTAAATAACTTTATAGGTAATAAATTCCTGTATATTAATTGATGAATAAATGTTAGACACCTGTACAAAGTGAGTTTTCCCTAATATTCCTTATTATATTTGATAATTTACAGGGAATACATTTCTTACACAAACTATTTTTCATGAGTCAATTCTTGATAAAATTTGCTTTAATACATAAATATAAATATTAATGATAATAGAAATTATGTAAGGAATCTAAGTTTTAGAGGAATATTAAGAATCAAATTGTACTACTATGTCTCTATTCTAATTTTTAATTGATTTTGATTGTTAAAATGATTAATAATAAATAATGAACACAATATTAACATCAATGCCATTAAATAACTTTATATGTAAGAAATTCTAGTATATTAATCTATTATTGATGAATTATAATAATAAAACGATTAATAATAAACAACGAACACAATATTAACATCAATGCCATTAAATAACTTTATAGGTAAAAAATTCTGGTATATAACGAACACAATATTAACATCAATGCCATTAAATAACTTTATAGGTAAGAAACTCTCGTATATTAATCTATTATTGATGAAGTATAAATTTCTTACACAAACTATTATTCATGAGTCAATTCTTGATAAACTTTGCTTTAATACAGAAATATAAATATTAATGATAATAGAAATTATGTAAGGAATCTAAGTTTTAGAGGA